>CAJPEX010000014.1:256752-286849 GCA_905338405.1 Notodromas monacha | reverse complement strand
CTCTCTCTCACTCTCTGGTAGAAAACTTCTAATCCTCGGGGACATCTGGACATATGTTCGATTTCCAACAGAAAGAATGATAATCGGATTTTTCCGTGCGTCGAGGTGAAAGCCAAAGTTAGTCCAAGACGAAAAATGAATTCAGAGAAACCCCGCCTAAAGTTGCCCGATATATACGCGATTTCCGAGTCAGGAATATTGAATGAGAAAATAAATGAAAAGCAGGTGACTTTCCTCTCCTGTTTTTTTCTTTTCTTTTATTTGTGTTCCCCACCCGAAAAGAGGGCACTGGAGACGTGTAAAAGGACGCCCTTATACCGAGGGTGCGCGAGGAATGAGAGCGAGCAGCCATATGGCAGGATACTCGGGGAGGAACGGCGAGCTCTGAGGATCCTCTCAGGGATCTGAGGATCCCCTCTGAAAGATGTAACCCCGTCTGCTGGCACGTGAAAACCCGCACTTGTTGCGTCGCTGCCCACGGCGCGACAGCACCCCACTCAGTTTATTTTCTTTCGTGTGGTCGCATCGTATAATTGTGAAAAGTTTTTTTTTTATCCAGTCACTCGTGGACAATTTGCAAACATTTTTCAGAAAAATTTTAAAACGTTTATTTTGCCCATTCTTGATTTTTCCAGTGTGTGTGTGTGTGTGTCATTTTTTCTGTGAAGAAATGTAAATTTTTAGTGGGCGTGTGCTAATTACACTTTTGTTTTAATGAGCTTCACATCCCTGGGTTCGTTTTACGACATTTTTTCTATTATCCACATATTGTACCAAAAAAGTACTGATTCATCTCATTAGTCTACCTCAATCGCAATGCAAATAATTTCGAAAGACTCGAGGCAATAATTTAAAATTCACCGGTTTGGTGTGTTATTACGGTATTATTTGAAGAAGAGCTCCAGATTTCAAAAATGCTTTTTTAAGTTAAAATATTTTTCAGGTGAATATTTCCTCGCGTCCGTAAGAAGAAGAGCAAACGATTCGAGATTAAGAAAATTTTCGAAACATATTTTTATTTGAATACAAAAAAGTCTTGTCCACTTTAAGCTCGCGCTTCACATTCCTAAGACTTTATTTTGAGCATTAATCCGAGCAGGAGAATAAAGATGGAGCAATCAGTGCAAGAGCTCATCGATTTCCGATGGTTCACCGTGTGTTATTCGGCGATTCAGATCATCGGGATTCTAATTATTGCGTTGCTGATTGCATGGCTGACCAATCATTGCGGAGGTTTCGCATGGGCCGCTCATCCTCAGTTGCAATTCAACTGGCACCCGTTGCTGATGGTCGTCGGCATGATTTACATGTATGCCAATGGTGAGTAAAAAACCCTTTAGATCAGTGTTCCCCAACCCGGGTCCAAAAGTTTTCTACCGGTCCGCGGGAAAATTTCATCGACATAACAAATTTAAAAGAAAAATAGCTAAGAAGTCTGTTATGGCAATCCAAAATTTTGATAAGCAGTTGAAATCATCTGATGAAAAATGAAAGTTAACTTTTCTCTTTATAGCACTTCAGGCATATTTTCACCTGCTGAAATATTTTATGTTAAATTCTCAATCTGGGAAACCTTTCTTGAAGCCCAGCTTTCTATTTTTTTAAGACACTTTCTTATACGGCAGTTGCTTCACTGGTTCTTTAAAACGAACTCACACTACTTAAATTAGGTTGAGAACTAAATGGCAGGTATTTAAAACAATACTGCTGGTAATCAAAAATGTTATGGAACTTTGCCGGTCCGCGGAAAATTTTTCTGAAAATATGCTGGTGCGCGAGACAAAAAAGGTTGTGGAACACTGCTTTAGCACATCCATATTTTAAAAAATTGACTGAAGATTCAATAAATTCGTAGAAATGAGAAAGAAAGCATGAAGACTTTTTATGTGTGCTAGAGTGGACTTCCGCGGCTTTGAAAAAGCACTTTCAATAATTTGACGTTCACGTATTGAACATTAAAAAAGACCCTTAATTGAATAAAATATAATGTTTAATTCAGAAGAACTTGAATAGTTAAGCTTTGCGAATGATCAAAATTTATTATAAATAATCCAGAATTAAACAAAATACCCCAGGATTATCTGAACTTCTGAAGTGATATTATACCGTCATATGGCCGCACAATTTTTGAGGAGCAACGCATTTTCAAAATGCCCTCATAGACTGTTATCCTACGCATTCTGTGACTAAAATNAAGAGCAAACGATTCGAGATTAAGAAAATTTTCGAAACATATTTTTATTTGAATACAAAAAAGTCTTGTCCACTTTAAGCTCGCGCTTCACATTCCTAAGACTTTATTTTGAGCATTAATCCGAGCAGGAGAATAAAGATGGAGCAATCAGTGCAAGAGCTCATCGATTTCCGATGGTTCACCGTGTGTTATTCGGCGATTCAGATCATCGGAATTCTAATTATTGCGTTGCTGATTGCATGGCTGACCAATCATTGCGGAGGTTTCGCATGGGCCGCTCATCCTCAGTTGCAATTCAACTGGCACCCGTTGCTGATGGTCGTCGGCATGATTTACATGTATGCCAATGGTGAGTAAAAAACCCTTTAGATCAGTGTTCCCCAACCCGGGTCCAAAAGTTTTCTACCGGTCCGCGGGAAAATTTCATCGACATAACAAATTTAAAAGAAAAATAGCTAAGAAGTCTGTTATGGCAATCCAAAATTTTGATAAGCAGTTGAAATCATCTGATGAAAAATGAAAGTTAACTTTTCTCTTTATAGCACTTCAGGCATATTTTCACCTGCTGAAATATTTTATGTTAAATTCTCAATCTGGGAAACCTTTCTTGAAGCCCAGCTTTCTATTTTTTTAAGAC
This sequence comes from Notodromas monacha, assembly GCA_905338405.1. NCBI lineage: Eukaryota > Metazoa > Arthropoda > Ostracoda > Podocopida > Cyprididae > Notodromas > Notodromas monacha. The sequence continues at coordinate 284,018 of CAJPEX010000014.1, read as the reverse complement.
ACTTTCTTATACGGCAGTTGCTTCACTGGTTCTTTAAAACGAACTCACACTACTTAAATTAGGTTGAGAACTAAATGGCAGGTATTTAAAACAATACTGCTGGTAATCAAAAATGTTATGGAACTTTGCCGGTCCGCGGAAAATTTTTCTGAAAATATGCTGGTGCGCGAGACAAAAAAGGTTGTGGAACACTGCTTTAGCACATCCATATTTTAAAAAATTGACTGAAGATTCAATAAATTCGTAGAAATGAGAAAGAAAGCATGAAGACTTTTTATGTGTGCTAGAGTGGACTTCCGCGGCTTTGAAAAAGCACTTTCAATAATTTGACGTTCACGTATTGAACATTAAAAAAGACCCTTAATTGAATAAAATATAATGTTTAATTCAGAAGAACTTGAATAGTTAAGCTTTGCGAATGATCAAAATTTATTATAAATAATCCAGAATTAAACAAAATACCCCAGGATTATCTGAACTTCTGAAGTGATATTATACCGTCATATGGCCGCACAATTTTTGAGGAGCAACGCATTTTCAAAATGCCCTCATAGACTGTTATTCTATGCATTCTTTGACTAAAATCGAACCTTCAATTACTTTTGTAACTTTCTGGTGCTTATCAAATGAGTCTTAATTTTAAATGAATATTCGTAAACAATCCAATTCAACGTTATAGGAAAAACGCAAATGGTTCCAAATAAAATGATGTACGCAATTTCACTTCCTCGTATCAACTCTGAATTTTGACCCGGTCAATTTGAGCCCACACAGTGAAAAAGTTTTTCGAACTTGTCAGCACATGCTATAGTCGTAATTTACCTCAAGGTTTAATTTGCGCTTCACTCGCAATTTTCAAGCACCACAAAATCTCGATCTCACTGTTTAAAAAAAATAATGACTTTTCCTGGAAAAGTGTGTGACCAGCAACGATAAAAAGAAATGAATAAATGAAACATGCGAAAGGAAGTCGAGTGAACTTCGCATTTATTTGACGACGACGCAGGAATGCTGGTGTACCGAGTGTTCCGGACGGAGCGGAAGCGGAAGTTGAAGATCGTTCACGCAGTTGCCCAACTTTTCACCTTCTTCCTCTTCGTCATCGGTCTCAAGGCAGTTTTCGACGCTCACGAAGCGTCGAAAACGCCAAATTTGTACTCACTTCACAGTTGGTTTGGCATCGTCACGGCGTTTCTCTTCGCTTGTCAGGCAAGTTTATATTCTCTTCCAATTTCTCTTCCAACAATGCAAAAATCCGGTAAGGAGTTGAAAGACTTGAACGAACTGAGCTACTGCCTTGCTGGACAAAACTCAAAATAAAGGTTATTTTAAATATTCTCCAATATTCATTCTTTTTACAACAGGCCACATTTTCTTTCCTCTTTTAGAGGGTTTCCATGAACTGTGTGCAGAACAATATGGAAAATGTGTAAAAGTATTTTGGCTATGCACTCATTTTTTACACTGTTTTTTTTTATGTCATCATAATTTCAACAGTCCAGTGAAGAAAATTGAAGAAATTTCTTGAATCATCGCCGGAATGAATCGCAAGTTGAAAAAAAGTCATTTTACTAGCTGTAATGCTCGGTATTTTGCACTTGTATTCAATACAGAGCCGTCTTTTTCCTTCCACGCTTCAACGTGTCACCAACGCAATTTTCTATTACATTACAGTATATTCTAAATTATATACCACGGCAAAATATTATTTTTTAAACTTTCAAGTGAATCTTCAGATTGAATCTTCAGATTTAGAAGATTTAGAATCTTCAGATTGAATCAATTCGAATATTCTAAAGAACAGGAGGTAAAATTTGTTGATTATCAATTCCCATGGTTCAAGATACCACAATCCAATGTTTTCTGGAACAAAATCCAATTCAAAAAGGAAAATTTATTCTGGTGACATGCAAGACACCAGGTAAAAAAGGAAACGACCTTAGAATAACTGAATAAAATTATTTCCGTACCTATAAATTGCAGTAAATAACGGCTAAGTAAACTAAACGAAATGTTCTTTTTTGAAATGATGAATTAAACACAGTGTAAAAAAAATGAGCGCATAGCCAAAACACTTGTACAGATTTTCCATGTTGTTCTGCGCACAGTTCATGGAATCCCTCTAAATAAAAGAGGAAAGAAAACTTGGCCTGTTGTAAAAAATGAATATTGGAGAATATTTAAAATAAGCTTTGTTTTTAGTTTTTATCCAGGAAGGCAGTAGCTCAATTCGTTTGAGTCTTTCAAGAGATAAAAATTATGAAAAAAATTATGTTTATTTTTTGTGATAATGTGTCCATAATTGGATTCATTGTCCAGCATTTGAGGCTGAATTTCAGGTTTGAAGTTTCTGTAAGTTGAATCCTTCACGCCTCAGGGCATCCATATGTTGGGGCCCCATTGTATTTCCACTTTAAATTGATTTTATCTTTTGATGTTGAAAATTGTTGAAGTGTTTTTGTCTTTTCTACTTCAAAATTGTAAAGGACATGTTTTTTTTTAACGTTCAGACACGTCTTTGGAAATATTGCATTATGAACTTTAGATTGGTGGACTCCCTCCACATTGATCATATGTACAGTGCCATTTTCCATGTGATTAATTTTATTTTGGTGATGACACGCCCTCTGTCAATCTATTTTTTAACGCGTTTCTTCAATAATCTCCTTAAGAATAATTATTTTGATGTCTTCTTGGTAATTTTGAGGCGCGTTCACTTGTACTATGTAACATTTGCACGGCTTCCATGAGCTGAAATAGGAGTCCGTTGATAATTTTCGAGAAGCCATCTCATTAAGTAATTTTTCAGAAACTCGGGAACTGACATTTATTTCTTTCTTTTGCAGTGGGTCGCCGGATTTCTGTCGTTCCTCTTCCCGGGGATCAAGCACGCTTTCAGGTCAAAATATTTGCCCATCCACACGCTCTTCGGATTAATCATATTCTCGCTGAGCTGCATCACGGCACTGATGGGGTTATTAGAGAAAGCAGTCCTCAAATTGTAAGTATGCGGTAACGCATTTTTCTTTGGTAAAATCATGACCCGAGCCCTCGGGGTGGAGTCAATTATACGGAGGCCAAGATTGACAGGAGAGAATCTTCCTTCAAAAAGAACCCTATGTAAAACGCACCCTATGCGGAAAGCACCTACCAAAAATCCCTTGATGAACATTATTTCATGCCGGGGTCGATTTTTTGCTTGTTTAGAAATTTATCATTATTTTTGTATTTACCGTGGGTTGAATCAAAGGGTTTCCGCGTCAAGTGTGCTAAATTAATGTTGAAATTAATGTTGATTTTAATGCCCTATTCTTGTGATGGTTTTTAGAAAGATACTTTTCCTCCTGGGTATTTTTATCCTAACACAAATTGGGACGCATTTTAAAGCAGTGTCAGTTGTACCCGTACCATTTGTCAGGTGATATACACTGGAGAATACAGTAATGTATATCAAAAACTATTGGATTTATCCACTATTGGACGTGGACCACAATATTTTTTTTTTAATAAAAAAACGTAAACCAGATTCCGAGACTGTGTTGAGCGAGGGATGCATTAGAACTTTTATAATTCCAGGTCTTTCAGGACAATGCTATTAAAAGAGATTGAAGGAATGCGTGGTTGATGAATTTAAGGAATTAATTGTAAATACAGTAGTGATCAAGGGCTGAAGCCCCATCGATGTGGGCCTAAGGAGGTGTTCCATGAAAAAAGCGGGATATTTTTAAATTGGTAGAGTACCACTAAAAAAATAAGGTGGGTTACACGTCATGTTTCAAGGCGGAGGCGCGAATTCAATTTACTGCCAGCAGCGGTGGCAGTAATGTCTTCATCTTTTTCCGACTATATATATTTTTCTCTCTCTTTCGATTATTCTATTTTTTTTCTTCTTCTTCAAATGGCATAAAAAGCCTTTCTGTTCCATCCGATGCCTCAGGTCAAAGGATAACTTGTATGAGCAACTCGGCTCCGAAGCGGTGCTCATCAACGTGACCGGAATATTCATCCTCATTTTCGGCATGCTTGCCATCTTCATCACGGCCCAGCCGGGCTACAAACGGAAGCCCTTGCCCGAGGACGAACTCCTTCTAACTGACGCCATTCACGAGTGAAACTTTTCTGTGTGGGTGTCTCCGTATGTATGCTGAGCATTTGCCACGCGGTGCCCGCGAAACAACTTTTTCGCGTTCCCCGCGCAACCCCCCGGAGGCGGGGGTGAAGAGGGCCGGGTTTGATGGGGAGCTATGTAATACAGAAGCTGGTATGTAAGGGATGCTTTTCGGGCTATACCCCTGTGATGTACACAAATATTATTGGTCATTCTGAAAGTTGTCTCCGTGGTGTTTGTTGGTCAGGCAGGCAAAGAAACTGAGGACTGCTGGATTTCGAATACTTAATGCCAGATTGATGGAAGCCCAATTTCTTGGAAAGTGAATAGGAAAAAAAGGAGGATACCCAGCACAGGTGGATATAAATTTTCAAAATGTTTGACGTTTACGTGTGCATCGTATTTTACTTGATTCTTGTGGAAAATTCAACAACGATTCAATGACTGGGTTCTCTGAGATATTTTTAATGGAAATTTTCTTCACAATATTCCGAAAAGGATGGCTTACTTTCCTTGATATTTTTGATCAATTTCTCCACAACAACAAAATTGTACAAACAAAAATATCTTCAATTTTTTTCATAGGTATTTGTCTGAAAATTTCGGTTTAATTCATCAAAATATTGATGATGAATGACAACGTGAATTCTAGTCATATCTGTTGATGACCCTTGGGAAAAATTGGGGAACCTTTCAAAAATTTGCTTTCTTTTTATAGGGATACAGTACTTTTAGAAGTACTGTAAACCCGTTCATTTTATTATGACAAAGCTAGGGAAAATAGGTATTTGTGTTTGGAGCACAAAATTTTCGGCTTGAAAAAATTCTCAGAAGCTCAACCTTTTTTCTGCATTTTACTCATCGGATTGAGGTCTGCAAAAGAATGATGTTAATTCCTCCTGGCCCCTAACAAAATGCTTTCAACTTAATCCTGTACAACTGGCCTGTCATTTACGCTATCTTTCTTTGAGCCAAAATGCCAAAACGCTCAGGAAAACCCTGCTTTTGCCTAGGGATAAAAAACTTTTTCTACTGAATGGTCAAAGGTCAACACGATCAACAGGTAGTTGAAACAGTGTTAAATGAAAATGGTACTTTTACTGTCAGTCATACCGTTTGAATTTGAAATATAAATATCAAGTTTTTTATTGCATTTAATTTTTCCTATTAGGGTTTAATTAACCTTTTCGACTTTTTGCATTGAGCTATATAGATGAAGTTGCGCTCATTTTGTATGGCCTTTTGCTAACTTTAAAATTATTTTGGATTATTTGGTTATTTCACTATACAGGTGGGCTGAGAAGGAATGTTCAGTCAACTCTAGATGTAAGAAATAAGCTTATTGCTAGACTAGATGGTGATTTTTGGATCACTCGATATTAAAATCAGGAAAATCGCCGGGAATATTTAGACTGGTTTAAAAATTATTCTTGGAGCTGCGTACCATGAAAAAATTAAACTGAAAGTTTGATTCGAGTGAGTATGAATTATTTTTGTATCATATTTGAATGTATCAAAGCACCTGTGACTTCGAAAAACGTACAGCTGGAGAACGTTTCCAAAATAAGGAGTAAATTTCAGTCTGAAATTTCTGGAGGAAATTAATGTTAGAAAGTTGCATTTATTTTCAAAGAAGCTACTTGAGCCTTCCCAGTTTTCATTAGTCGTGATCTGGAAATACAGTACAGTAAAGTATTGCTGTTTGGAATCCAATCCAAAGCTTTTTTGGCCACTAAGTACAAAGGAACCTCCTTTTCTCTGGCTGATGGCCAGATGTCTGCTTTATATTGAAACTAACCTTCAAAATATAAAGGGAAGTCTTTTTTTTACTGTTTTTCTCGACTGACGAAATCCATGAAGAAATAACGCACGCAAAATTAATAATAACATATGATCATAGATGAAAAAGCGACTAATAAGATCCGTTAGTGCTATACTGTACTGTTTAGTACATATTCATTCAAATGTGTAATTTTTAGAATTGGTCGAACATGAGTTTCAATGATGCGAATGTTGTAACACAGGTTCTTCGGTAACTTTTTTAAAAACAATTTTTGAGCCTTCGAGCTTTTTGACCATTCGTCGAAAATCGCAAACGCAAGAGGCAGCAAATTTAATCAACTGAAACAAATCCAGAAACTTGTAACTTTCGTAACTCATGCGATGTATGAAAATTATTCAACGGATTTTTATTCGGGGATGAAAAGCTTTTGGACACCTAACGACTCCATAAATTGCTCAACAATGGAAATTAATTCCTTTTGTTTTATGGTGCATTGGAAAAGTATACTAAATACATCCCGGGCACTTGAACGATTACACAGGGGCAAAAGAAACTGCGGTATTTTTCTCCACTGGTAAAAAAAGCTCTAAATCCTTCAATCGTTGAAAATACTCTCATAATTATTACCTAATTATTACCAGGCAAAGAGGTTCTTCGCGCGGCGGAATTAAAGTACAAGTTTCGGGAACGCGGAAAAGATTGATTAGCGGAGATGCTCGTCGTACGTATATCAGAAAGGACAGGATTCTCGCCCCTGAAAGTTTGTGCTTCCCATACACAGGGACGAACACAAACCAGGTCTTCCTTATAACAGACCCCTTCATATGTATCTCCACTTCCTTCTGGTTAACTTCGGCGATCACGACTGAGCTGATTGGCATCACAGATTATAGGAGGGGCTCTAATAATAAGCGCCATAGCAAACGGGCTTCGAACTTCGCCGCACCAGCCAGCACGTGTGCGCTCTGCTGTAACACGATGAAACCCAGGAGTAGAAAAAAAAGCAATTCATTAAAATTCGGGATTAAAAAAGAGAAGTCATCAGCATACGTACGCGTCAGTTATTGGTCAACCCCTTCTCCGCGAGGGCGTATTGCGACTTTGGTCTGGCCCTGCTGGCCTTTATATAGCGTTAAAACGATAATATTATTGTTATTTCAACGTTCTGGTAGATTCCTTTTTCTTCTCGGAAAAATGGTCGATTTTATCTTAATACATTAGACAGGCTGCATCATCGCCCAAAACTCCGAACACAGTAGTTTGTAACCTTCTTTTAAATCGATGACCAGCAGCCTCTATATTTGCGGATAGGAATACTGCACGAACAAGGCTCTAGCGACATCTATGCAATGGCAAATACAGCAGGATTCCTGGAGATCCGTGCTGTGCACAACTCATGAAATTGATGACGCATTTCACGCCCATCTCATCAATGAAAATTACAAAAATCATCAATAGGCTCAGGAATTCCTTACGTCTTAATTACTCACTTATTGGCGTGAATGAGGGTTATATCGACTTCCATCCGTGAAAAAAATGTATATACAGTACTGTATTCGCAACTCTCGCGATTTTGATCAGCAAAAAATTTTTTTCCTAATCGCGATCAACCAAGTTCGTGTGAAGACTTCTTTCATGCTTTTATTGATGTGATGTACATTTGAAAAAAAAAAAGTGAAACAGAGGAATTGCGTCAGTTGGCATTCCATACAAGAATTCCGCGGTTGGATCGGTTACCTAAAAATTGTTGTGCCAGGATTGTACGTGAGACGAAACTCACGGTACTGCAAGGAAAATCTTTTTGTTGGTGTGTGCGGAAAAAAAAAACAGAAAGCTTCTTTTGCTGCGACTGGGTTTTATTCGATCATTCGATCGCCTGTATGAGATCCTCAAAAAAAAATAATAAATTGGTCATGAAGAGTTGAACTGTGCCGTAGAGTACTGTACTGTACTACGATACAGTATATTACTAGTACAGTACTGTAATTGAATTGCGATAGATGAGGTGAGAACCTTCAACCAACCTGTATCCTATAATTAAAAATGTTACCCAATAAAATTTCATCAGGTCTGCATTCGATGATGCAACGTGAGACGAGACGAGTTGACTTCGGTCACCTGGGACTTCGACGATGAATTCCAGCGATGGTTGGGAACCACAAATGCTGGGCGGAATGAAAATTGGTCTCAAGCTTCGGACGTCCTCCAAACCGCATCCACAAGCTTGAACAAAATGAGCACTGCCTCGATGCACTAATAAAACCCTGCACGAATAAAAAGAAAAAGAGAATAGTCACTGTGACACGACCGGTTATTTCATGCAGAGATTTATTCGCAAACGTCAAATGTCTCAGCCAAATCCCAAAAAACCAATTTTCCCAAAAATCCGAGACAACATCGCAACACAATCAAGCATTCAATTCAACACAGCTACCTCCTAAAAAAACGGAAGGCGAAAATTGATCAGGCCCGCTTACACTTTAATTACGAACGCGCGAATATTTCTTTGAAGAAAGGCGTAAGAAGAATAGAGGAAACATGGATCCGGGATGATCAAGAGTATTCAAGTTTTCAGCCAGGAAAGAAAATTTATCTCGATGTACCAGCACAGAGGTCAAATGTAAAAAAAAAGATTCCAACAGCAAAAAAAAAAAACAATGTTTCAATTCCTCATTCGAGACCAAATTAAAAAGCACACTAGCCACTTCTTCAGGTCAATCACAGCCCACATTAACGTGGATCAACTTATGCTAGACGAAAGATCTCAGGACAAGAAAATGGTCTCAGTATGCTAGACCTCATTTTTAATGTTTCAATTAGTAAGTTTTCATGAGCCTTAGAAAAACAAGCACGAAATACCTAATTTTCATTCCGTAGCGTTGCATATCTGGAAAGTTGTGCCAGAAACCGTCGAGTCATTCAACAAGCTCAGATAAACCTCCAATGCACAGTATGCTAAACGGCTCTTGTTTAAAATTCAGCAAACTTGCATCATACGCGTTAGTCAATCCACAGAAAAACCAGAGTTGAAACGCACGATTTCTCTCCGTCTTCACGCGCAGAAACAAACCGAATGCAGACATGGTGGTTTGATTCAAGGAAAAATAATGAACAATTTTGACTAGAAAAACCAGCAGAGCACGAATTCAGATCGACGTCCGAATTGTCTTTACAACTGGTCCTTGTGGGGAAGCCAGCGTTTCGCGGTGCGGTCAAACATATGAGTCTTCCATTGCTTCTCCAAGAGCTTGTAACGTTCCTTGCACAAATAAAGCGGTTTCCCACGCCTAGAAAGAAGATGGAAAGATTAGTTTGTCACTCAACGATCTTCATATCTCGAAGGAATCTCAGTGCGATAGTCAATTGCTATAACCATGAAAATCAAATTAAAACACGTTGGTTCAGAACTTTATGAAAAAGGTGGACGATTCTACGCGCATCAAAAAATCTCCCAACTCTTCAAAAATGTCATCTTCAATACCATTCCTTCTTTCCTCTGATGATGCGTAAATATTTCTCCGTTCCTGAAGCAAGAAGTGAAGAATTTTAAAAATCGATTTGGGCTAATTTTGCTCGATCTAATTTGAATTTCCATTTCTGAATCTTCCAAGTTTTCTTAACCCAGTCACGAATTAAGGATATAATTTGAGAAGGTTCATGTCAATCTCTTCAAAAATTTGGCGGCACTGAGACAATACAGAGAATTGTAAATGATCAAGTGCAGAAATATGCACGGATGGTAGGAGGAATTTGTGATGGACTGACGGCCGCTGTTTCTTCTTTCATGTTCAATTTTGACTCGATTGAACGCGCATAAAATTTGAACTTTGAAAATTTAAGGATAGAAAAGTATTCCAGATGATTCTTCGGATACAGTGATTCTGAAATATCCGTGAACACTTTTCACACTGAAGCGCGGAAAATCGGACATCAATCGTGTACTATATTTTCCTGCCATGAATTATACGAATTGCTACACGCACAAATGCGAAAATTCTAAGAATACCATTCGCAATATGTGCAAAAACTTCCCATTGGGACCAAAAATCCCGATTAATCGCACCTGAAGAGGACTGATCAATCACTCACTTCAAGTCACGATCCTCTTCTCCAAAAGCATCCAGATAACAAGAGCCCCAAAAACAAGCTCTTCGTCCACGAATCACAATGATGAGTGACGTGTTCACTGCCAAAAACATGCTGGTACCGGCACCGCAATCAAGCGAATGCTGAAGAAAATCGAAAAGCATGATTAAAACCTGAATTATTTCAACAACAATGACAAAATCTCACCGTGACGGCTTCGAAGGCTTTCGTTTTGCAACACTGGTCCTTCATGCAGACTAAAGTCCCACACACCAAGCAAATCGCAGGGTCTTTCGGAACTGATTTGCAGTTAAAGCACGACATTGAATGGTAAACCTGCAGAACAGAATCTTGAAGCATGTAAATACGCGCATTGATGATAGAATATTTCGCTCCCTTACTCTAAAAATTGCATCGTATTCATGCGGAAGTTGCAACAGTCTCGGTTGCTCCCAAATGAGCTGCTGCTGAATGAGAATCCGCCTGATCGTCAAAGGACAAATAACGTCTGTCTTCTGCACGAGTTCGCCGACCCATCGGCCAACGACTCCTTCCGGATTCTGCACGTGCCAATGCAATCTTCTCGCACAATCTCCACTCAACACCGACCTCGTACCGTCCAGCATATTTATACGTAGGTAATTGCAGAGTTTGTCAAACTCGTTGCTGTTTCCACTCAAGTGCCCCTGAGACGCGGATAAAAGCGGATCTTCGAAGATGTAGAACCTCAATAAACTCGCCAATCGAAGCAAGTGAACTAATCCGGCACGGATTGCTCGGTCCACGGCATCCACAGAGGACAAATCATGACGCGTTTCCTCCTCTTGGCGCGTCTGGTCAATGGGCAGCAAGTACGAAGTACCGATTGTTTTTATCACCAAACTTCCGACACTCGCGAGATTCGTCATAGAACCACCATCTCGATCAGCGTTTTCCAAAACGTAGGCAGCGAATCTTGCCCTGCACGGTTCCGTCATTAGACATATCGCAGCAGTCAAATTCTGCACATAACCCACAGCATACAGCAGCCTGACGAACGCCGTGAAAGCTCCTAAAAATTCGAGAATACATACAGTTAGTACAGTACCTAGGCCTATTGGAACAAGTAAACTATCAGATCCCAACATGCCGCGTCCGAAAAAAAATGGAACGAAGAAAATTACAGAAGCACAGAACAGGATCAGAAATACTTGACAAAGAAGCGTGAAGACAAAAATGTTTAGAACTTCATAGTTAAACAGCAAAATTTTTTTTCCCACCCAACACTGAGCGTGAGATACAATGGACAATCAAATTCTCGGTAGGAAAATTACTGAACTTCCTTTGTATACCTTATTAACGGGGATCACCAATTATCTTTTTTCCAGGAGAGCAAACATTTTTTAAACTTCAAGCAACGAATAAATGCCTTCGAATCAATTACAAAAAGCGGTCGGAATGGATTGCTAGCTAGCAATTCTTCATTTAAGCATCATGAAATGTTGTTAAAGCTTATTTTACTTCCCCAAATAATTGTTTTGCTCCTGAAGAGTAGCAGATGAATGCAGATTCTCAACATTTTCTATGAGAGCTTTTTCAAACGTCGCGTGATTCACCAAAAAATCTACATATCAATTTTATGATACCTTATCAACCTGAGGAAATAGTACGTAGGAGCAATCCTAGTACTGTTTCTTCGAAAGAAAAAATCCATTAAGCAAAAAATTGAATCAAATCGAATTACTTGTAAGAACTAAAATGTTAACAAATTTATATCAACAGAAATATCTGGAAAAACCATGTACGCTTTAGTTTCTTGTTGATATTCCACTTATTTGGTCAGCAATGTCTCCAGCATTTGTTTCTGGTTCGAATGAGTTGATTCTTTTTAGCCAATAATAAGCTACACAGAAAGGAGTCATAGTTCATTGATATTAGAAAGTTCATATAATGTTCAAGACTTCAAAGAAAATCCTCATGAGCGTCTGGAAAATGTTGGACAGCTTTGCGGTAAAACCCGTGATTCCCGCAGGAGATTTAAAAACCAACACATCACTGAAATGAACACTAATCTAAATTGCTTTGTACTTCGAAATTATGTTGACAATAAGTTTCAAAAATGCGGGACTTGACTGAAATCAATAACCCCTCGGACCTGGCCCAGAAAAGCTGTCGGAGACTAACCTAACATAAACAAAAAGCACCTTCGTATCAAACAGAGAAACCATCATTCCCACGTTTCGTTCTGTACTTCTGCAGTTTCCGACACGCGCTCAACCACTCAGTCACGAAAATATCAATGCGTACCTATGTCGTTACTCAACGGCGGCACAACAAGATGCGCAAACAGAACTGTCACAGGATCTTGCAGCAAAACAGGAACATTCGACGCCGTCGAAGGGCTCTCATCTCCATTTCCGATGGTGTACGGTGTGAAATTCTGAACGATTTCCTTTGCAAACGAATCCTCCCACGTTGATCGGATGGCATCCAGAAGTGGCACTACAAGAAAGTTGAAGACATGAATTTTACGGATCTTCCACACTTCCTCGATGAAGAAACACTCACCGAAACAACAGCGACGATTGAAGGGGTCCTGGTTACCCGCCAGACTGCCGTTTCTCGCGATCAGCTCCGCTTCGAAATTTGTCCTTAATATCGACGGCAGCGGCGCTGGCGATTCTCCTTTAGAATAGCTTCCAACCAACTTTTTTGGATTACGCATTTGAATACGCTCCAAAAACTTAGAGACAGCTACTCTCCAGGCAGAGCTTGCATTCGATACCTACACACACAAGTAAATAGATCGCTCAATCGGTCTTTCTGAAATGGAGGCTTCATATAAAGGCTAGTGTTGTATATGAGGAAACACCAACGGGTAGAAAACCCTTGGCCTCGTCAACATTGATATAAAAACTCAGATATGCGTGTACTCCTTGAACATCGTCTTTACCTGAAGTTTTAAATCGATTCATTGAATAAGGTAACACCGTATTAATTCGAACTTTTCGGGATGTTTTGTAATACTGTACTTTATTCTCCAACCCTCAACTGATCAGTGCGTCTTCCTATCCAAAATACGTATTTATCAAATGAGAGATGGTTTCCGTTCGTTCCGTCACAACTGCAGACATAAACATTGCTGAGTTTCGATGGTAGCAGTGTTTTTTAATTTGAAAGTCGGACCAAGATTTTCCCATTTAGCCAATAGAAGTTCGGAGAAAAATTTAAAATAAGCCAAATTTTAAAACAAAAAACTGCACGATCTGACAGAAACACCTTAGAGGACACGAATGGCTCACACGAATCCGAACAGTCACAAGAGCTAGGTAAAACATTCTGACTGGACAAACCTCCGGGATCATTTCCTTGTAATATTTGAATAGTGCATTGATGACACTCGTTTGCGAAGCTCCCGCTCCAAGTGATGAACCTAATGGGAATCCACCGGACCTCATCGGAGTTATAGGAAGAACCATATTTGCAAACTGACGACACAGAGGGCAGATGAACTCGCCGTGAGTGAATTCGATCAGATTCCCACGCTGACCCTGCAATTTAGCGTACATCAATAAACGAAAATCCAATCGAAACGGAAACTCGACTCTTCAACTCACGGTAAGAGATTTCAAATACGCTTCTTGGCAGTCTATGTGCAAATAATGGCCGCAGGTTTGAATGTGAACACCATTCATATAACCTTCGTTGATGGCAAATAGACGCGTAACCTTAAAATAAAGAAGTATTCGGGGTAAGCGTTTCCTTCAGAAATGTAAAACTGAAGCATTACTTCGAATTCTCTCGTCATCATTTCGGCGCGTTTCCGCATCTGCGCACCCAGAGAGTTCTTCGAAACAGTATCGGCAATTGAAAATATTTTCTCTTCCGACTCCGTGACCGGGAGTTCCAGATTGACCGTATTTCGATGACGGTGACCTGTTACGCTGGTGCGCTGTTGGATGACAGAACCAATACTCAATTAAAATTTGCATGTTCTCACTTGTTGAAAAGAATTAAGGCGTGCACGAAAGCAACTGTAGGAATCCAGGCGAGGTGATCCTATGTTCTTCAAGATCACCTAAGGAAACCTGTTATCCAGTTAATTTAGTCCACGGCGAAACTCAATGAGTCACAGGAAGACTCGCAGGCATTAGAGTGGACATTTTGAAAACCATACCCTACAGTTTCATCACTAGATAAGATGCCGTACTTCCGCACGTTACAAGCACAGCAATTTTTCACACATTTGGCAAGTAGCATACGGATGCGCGTCGTACATGAACACATTACTTATTGCGAATCGTTCCGATTGTTCTACGCACGAAGCATTGGCGCACTCGGTAAAAAGGGGCACATGTTTCGAAAATTACAATGGTTTAAAAAATTTGTATTGCGCCGAAAAATGCACCACTAACCTGGATGAGGACTACCAATGCCATCGGTCGCTCCTCTGTACTAGGTGCAGATTGCCCACAGATACCACAGTCGTAATTCTTCATCACAGCCTCCACATCACGATGAGTCGACGGCTCGCTACTGGCGCACGCCTCTTCAGTATCCATCGATTCATCTGGAAATATAAGTTCTATTACACGCAACTTTGTTTAGCTGTTCTCTGGCGTGGAATCCTACCAGTTTCACGAGTTTTTTCCATGAATTGTCGCTGTTTGGATGCGAACTCGGCCATCAACTTCTGCTGACGTTCTCGCGCTTTACGACGGCGTTCGTCACGGTCGACTTGACGGGCTCGCTCTTGTTGCTCTTCTCGACTCGCCTTTGGCCACAATTTACTCCGCAACATTTCGATATACTCGACGTTTTTAACATCGAGGCGACAGATTTTGTCAAGAACCTAGCAGGATATTCGCATATTTGTAGTTGGAGTTTGAAAAGGGGAAGTCACAGTAACAACCTTCTTGATGAAGAATGGCCCATCTCCAATGCGACCTTCGGGATCGGAAATAAAAGGTCCGCTATCTTTGTCATGCTTCACAGGAGGTCGAATTTCCAATGACGTAGGCGGTTCATAAGAATCTGGCTTGCCACTCAGTTTTGAATGTAACTTGAGTAAAATGGAGATGATGCTGTACGACGGATTTATGGACACTCGTGTGTTCACCGGACTTCGGACACTGATAGCTTTTATGCCCTCATACGGCATCGATCTTCCAGCCGATACCTGAAATCATACGTTGTCAAATGAATTTTTACACAGCCGCAGGATTCAAGAGACGGGATCAATCTTACGTAGTGTTGAATAATGCCAATAGAAAAAGGTATCGACTGCTTCTTGTACGTGATGACGGATTTCCGTGACGGGTCCGCCGACAGACCAATTTCATTTCCAGCCAATAGCATTAATCTCGGAATAGTTTCAAGAGTACCTCGATCTGGAAAAATGCGGTTCCGAGTGAAAATTCATAAAAAAGAAAAAATCAAGTCGAAACAAGACACGCACTGCTATGATGCGCAACAATGCGAGCAGCGCGGAGCTGCAGTTGTCGGAAATTCACTGGAGGCGTTTCAACTAATGCCCAAGAATCGGATCCTTCCCCTTCGGCACTTGAAGGCGCAGAAACGGATTGGGCAGGTTCCGGTTGATACTCCGAGGTTTCCATTTCTTCCGCGGCGTGGAATGAACCGGAGCTGTACGTGGAGGATTCCTCTCGAGCAGCGCCTTCATCCGAATCGTTATCCTGACTCAGGACTTCGACGACTGAATTGAAACAAGGAATACAGTACTGTAGTTGGAAAAAATTCGCTAATGTGATGTGTATGCTTCATACCTTCTCCAACTGTTCCGTCGTAAAATTCCTGGGTGTCGGAATCATCGTCGACATCAATGACCAAGCCTTCAGCAGTAGAGGGCGTTTCTGGGGATTCGAACACTGCGCCAATCGTCATTCAAATGCGATTACGGAAATATAATTAGTAATAATTACCTTCCGTAGACGGTACGCACACCGCAACGTAGCGATAAATTGCACTGATATTTGTCCGAAGATTTCTTGAAAGATTATCGTCTTCAAACCATGCTTTGTAATCACCGTCTGGAACCTCGATGTCAGGTTGGGAACGAGTTTCCCCGGGTATCTCCTATAGAAATATTTTAATCAACGGACGTTTCAGCGCGAGGAACACAGTGAATCGATGAAAGGATGAAGAAGCACAGCAGCAACTCACAAGACTGCTTCCGTCCACTTGCGGAGAAAATGATACGACCAAGTCAAGCAGGTAAATTGATAAGGCCATCACGTGGTCGGTGACTCTAGGATCCTCCAAGGCACGAAACAGTAAGACGAAGAGTACAGCTTGGAAGCTTCTCGACTGTAAGATTCGAACTGGATTCTCATAGCCCCATTTCGGTGGCGCTGGGATCCTGAACGGAGGCCAGGGCGAGCCACTCCATTTGTACTTTCCCGACAGCTTTGTCCTGCAAGAGCAACTATGATGCAGAAACACGAAACGTTTGGGGAAGAAAGGGCAAAACTTGAACAGCGATATAATTTTTCAACATGTCAGAAAATCCTCAGACCAACAACCTTGGATACGTATACTGAACTTTAAAGGACAAGAAATGCTTGTCCTTTAAAGTTACTTTACTTGAATATAAGAAAAACCTGCAACTGTATCATCACAGAACAAAGAAGTTGTTTCGGGTTCCACAAAGAAATAAACAGCTGGCACAATTGAAAGTAATCATGAAAGGATGAATTAATCAGCGTTCCTCCAGGCTAATGTCTGCAAGCAAATCAATCATTATTGCACACAAAACTTGAATTAAACTCACTGAGCCGTCAATCGATCCAACGACGTCTGGAATTCTTTGCGTTGCACAGCGCGAAGTAACACGTACAACGGATCATACAACTCCTCCCAAGACTCGGCCTTGGGTGCATACATTCCTTGCTGCATTTGACCACTGCCACTTTCGAAATTAGGTGCCTTGTAGCATGCAACTTCGTCCAAGATTTCTTCAAAATCTCGATTCTGACACGCTCCTCCACCTTTCTCCGGCATCAGGTCAACAAGCTGGGAATGAGTTTTCTCGCCCATACACAACAAAGTCACGATTTCAAGACGCTGTAAATCCTTTTCCGACAGGCCTGCGGGAGAAAATTTCATTTCTGAACAGGTGAAGGAAAAATGAATGATCAGAAATATTTTACCAATATTTGTCCGCGTCGTGACCAAAGTGGCGAGGAAGATCAAACAGCTTTCGACCATCCCCATCTGTTGGTCCTTATCAGGATACTTGTCAACCTTCCTCGATTGAAACACGTTCAGCCAGTCCATCAAGTGAAAGCTACAAATTATTTTTGCATGAATAACACGAACCAACGCCTGGATGAATAAGTTCATACTTTCGCAAAATACGCGTAGCGTATTCATCCGGATCGAAAACCATGGCTCCCAATTGCATGAGGTACAAATCCGGGTCAACCAGACTGTTGCAATAATGGCACTGTATGTAAGAGTCCGCTTGTCCTTTTATTTGCAAACCATTACGGACCCACAGCCCGCAGAAGATTTCATAGAACGATACCTAACAAGCGAAAAAATGAGAGGACACTCCGAAATATTTAATCAAGTAAAACAAACATGGATCCGCAACGGATGAAGAATCATAAGATCCAACAGGTCTTCCGGTGGCATCAATTCTTGAGGCCTCGCATGCTGATATCGCACAGCCTGAGCCATGAACACGGCGAAAAAGCGGTGCAACGGAAGGTGGAAGGTAACTTGATCTTCCAATACCTGTGCGCGTAAAAAAAAAATTGAAGTACTTACTTCATGCATGCCATCATGTTAGTTTCACGGCAGAAAACTCACCATTTGCGTCACAGATGTTCCAGTATCCTCCATCCACTGCCTAATGGCATCTAGACAATGCTTCAAGATGTTTCTCGTCATGTCTAGGGAATTCGGCGTCACAAAGTGGGCGGCAAGGGCCCACATAGGAGTGGCACTCGCATCCAACTCTGCAGTGAATGCGGCGAAATAGGTGTTCGGCTCATATTCGACATGCTCGGTAAGTTCTCTGTAGTTCACGTTCATTCCTTGGAACATTGACAGGAAGAGGAACCACCAATAAAGCAAATTTTCGCTCTCATCTACAAAGCGCAGGCCAACAGGACGATGAGAAAGAATACTGTTGAGGTCGGAAACCAGAGGCCAGTAACAGTGCTCTTTGATCACTATTTCATTGCAGTTTAGGACATTATGGCGATTCACCACGTCGATCACGTCAATCGTGAATCTTGACGCCACTGCAAGCAAGAAATCAGATTAATGTTCGTTAGAAAGAAAAATAAACCTTGCGTGCGAGAATCACTAACATCGTCTCTGGTCAACCGCAGGACACAGCAATCCCATCATCATGGAATTTAGAGACATCACCATGATGTGAAGCAGACCCATTTCATCAGCCATTTTTAGGGTCAGAGCTTCATTAGAGTACAATTGCACAGAAACATGAACGACTCGGTTTCGAAGCGTTTCATCGGCTGGAGAAGCTCGTAGAAGTCTTGAAATTCTGCTGTAGTGGAGGACAAACGCTCTCGTGAACGCTTCTTTGTAGTTCTGGTCCGGAAGCATGTTCAGGAGTAAACAGACTAGCTTCTGAGGGAAATGATATCGCACAGTCCAGAAGACCAACTCTTCTAGGAAGGTTCTATGCTTCAACTTCTCATCAAAACCGGCGAACTTTTTCAGCTTCGGCATCACTTCCTTATACCGTTGAACCCATGGATATTCATCTAGAAATATATGAAAGTTATTAGCAAAGATCAGGCAGCCGATAAAATTAGTTTTACTTCTCTGTAAGTCTTCATCCGAAAACGTAGCAAGAGGCATCTGGTCGAGCGCTGCTTCATACAACCTCTGAGAGTTTCGCATGTATTCCTGATACTTGGAATCGCCCGATGTGAGTTCTGTCTGGTTGGTGTAAATCGAGGGATTCGTGAGTACCGACGTCATCACTTTCCTCATGGCTGTTCCCATTTCGCTTAAACTATGCAGCATATCCAAGTAACTGTCTGCTTCCAACATAAGGTCGAATTGCTTGGCTGTTTTCTCGTACACGTCCATTTCACTGTTAAAATAAAGAGCACCCCACAGGGGTTCATCAATATTTTCTCTCACGTTCACAAATAACGGAAACTATTTTTCAAACTCACACTTGTTCTCGGAGATGCTGGATTAATCTCAAGATTATTCTAGGCATCATCGCCTCAGCTACACACAGAAGATCTTTAGGAGCAGATGGTACTTGTCGCCCTTGGGCATTTGGCCCGTGTCGCTGGCAAAAGCCTGATTCTCGCATAACCGTTGTATCACCACAGTCACAAGCTCCGCCAGATTGGCTTTTGAACATATTGAAATCATGGCCAACGTGGTTGCCTTTGCGAAAGCATTCTGAACACAAGGACATGCACGGCGAAATAGAGCAAGTCCGACATCGATAAGCCACAAAATTTGCAGTCCAAACCAGTCCACATGTGGTTGCACAGTCAAATTTTCGAACTGAAACAATACGTAAGGCCAGATCAAATGTAAGTTCACATTTAGAGATTACATTGGACTAACCATCTTTCGCAAATTCATCGGGATTCTTCCCCGCAGCTAACAACCAACGACACCAATCTGTCAGTTCCCAATCTTCCAGAGGTTTCGAAGGATCCAGCAGAAAGTCGAGCAGTTCCTTCAACTGCGGATTGGTATCTCTGTCACGCGTACATTCCGAATGAATGTACGCGGCAGCTTCACGCTTCCCTTTCTTGAGCAGAACTTGAACGGCACTGCTTGTTGCACCGTCCCCGTGTTCGTTACCTTTCACGGGGAACATTCTGCGATTGGTATTCATAGGAACACGCACTCCTTCGAGTGGATTTCCATCGCGAGTTTCCATGCACTACTTCATGACTCGACGCATCAAGTCATCGTTTTCGCGAACAGCCTTCAGGATTAACACTGCGGGGTAAATTTCACCTTCAAGTTATCAATAACGAATCTCACTTTTTTTTTAATACGCCGGCTCAAGACGTGATCATTCCGCAGCAAAACAAGGGTGTGAATTCGATGTGAAGTCTCGTGTCGAAAACCACCAAGAAATGTAAACTGGAATCTCAGGACCGTAAAATATGCCTATCATAAGAGATTATGCATTGTAATCATGCACTTACAAACGGCACTAGCTTACCTTAGGGTCGCCTCACGCCTAAGTGTGCATCCAAGTTCGCCAGCTTACGAAGCGCTACTCAATTTTCAGGGTTGAACCCTGGTGCCAGAGAGATCGAACCTTTCGCGACATCTGTCGCGCATATTTAGAAGTACAGTAGTTTCATGAGCACGTCCTCCAATACTGTACAGTACTGTATACAGTCCGCGCAAGAATGATGAACTCAGAATGCGCCACGACCTTTTGTATTTGTATATACAGTACTTGTTCCTTGTTCGGCGTTATGATCGGGCGACGTACTAGCGTATGTACACTTGAAGCCGTATTTGTAAGTCTCTCTGAACATTTTAACCAGTTTCCCACTTGTTGCATGCATTTCAGTGCAAGACCACGGGGATGAAATGTCGGTACATGTATACAGTTGTGGGCTTTCGAATTTGTTAATTGTTCTCACAATACAGTATTGTACCGAATGAATCATTCAGTACGGTGTACGCCTGTACGGTACAGTAAAGTGAGTAAACCGTCAGAAGAGTACGCAACTTAGATACCCATGAGTCACGCGACCTTCAGCCAGCAGCTTCATTCCGAATGCTATTCTAATGAGCTCCAGCATGGCAGCAAAACCCCGCACAGATAACGTAGCCATAACGAATTATTCATTAGGATCCATCTCTTCGAAAACTTGGTAAATCACAACAGACGCACGACGTAATAGCTATAGTCACTCCAGCAATAAAACGTGCTTATTTTTGAAACAAAATCAGTTCACAACAAGCGCACTGCATTAGAGCAGTACAGTACTGTTGCAGTATTCGGTTGAAAGTTTCCGGTATAGACGAGGGCTTAAATCAAATGAAGCCTTCCTCAATCGAGCGACGAAGAGATGTGCTTCTCAGATGTAAGCATTGTTGCAAAGAAAATTACATGTGAGTAATAACATAGAAGGGAAAAACAATAAGGTTCAAAAACAATAAAACTGGACTTGCTTTTCCATTTCCTGTCTTAGACTTTAAATTAAATCGAGACACATTTAACAGCTTCTGAAAAATCCAAGTCTCATCTCTCGATCGGATGAATACCACCTACTATATTACTCGTATTGTATAGTCAAGAGTTAAGATGAACGCCTCTGCAGATGAGGGCAGCACAATTTCTGGCTTTCAAGAGAGAGAAAATATTCAAATCAAAATACATGATAACTTGCAGCACATATTCAGACGAAATGAAATAAAAATAACAACCATTCACAGCTGAACATTCGGTTTCTTTCGTGCAGAATCTTTTTCTTAATTTTTCAACAACAAAAAATTCTCATTTTTTTCTCCCGTTCTTTCTTGCCTCGACGGTCCAGAACGAATAATAGCCAGAACGGAAAAATCCAAAACTTCACCATTCTTGAAATGCGTGAGAGAATAGTTTGCTCGAAGAACCTTGAACAATCCTATCTATTGTACATAATGGGTTGGTGAGGTAAAGGAATTCTCATCATGCTTCTGACGCTTGTCAGACGCTCAGAAAATATACCCGACATCAAGTACCGAAGACAGTACTGAACAATTCATCGTGACACATGAGTCCAATTAATCAACAAATCAGCCAGGCAAGCTTCTCAACTACGAATCCTGTAAATCCGCAATCAGCGATAATCGAAATCTTCTCTAGACATTATATCCATCACGTGGAAGCCATTGCGATTGCCGAGGTGCAAAGATGCATGAATAAATCTGAATTCATTATGCTAATTCATCAGGCATGGAAAATAAAAAGAGCAGCACAAAAACAATCAAAAGAATCCCATCACTCCCCTGAAAGTTTGGCAGTCCTTTCCGAGAGCTGAATTCCAGAATCAACATCTCCATCCTCCGCTTATTTTTTTAACGAAGAAGGAGAACAGAATGCGGAAATGAGCGAATAGTACCGGTAAAAACAGTAGAATTAATTCGACTGTTGTATAATTATTCTGTGGAATAATTACTTGCTGTTTTAAGCATGAGGTCAGAGGCAGAATCCGGGTTCAGTTCACCGCTGCTCGATTACAAATCAGTAATTTTTATGTGTATCTCTGTGAAATATGTATTTGATTATGGTGCAGTACGATCCGTGACTGACCGAAATACACTTGTTGCAATACCCGCGATCAATGAGAAAAGGCGTAAGAGTGTGACAGACCCAAGTACACAACATGAGTACATTAAGGTACTGAAAAATCATGCGTGAGTAGCTTTTTAAAATAGAGTCGGAGTAGACCTTGCTAAGTCAAATCTTCCCACTTTTGATTTATAGTCAATTCCCTTGGACAAATTCATTGCGCCCAATGGAGGTTACATCTCGACATGCTTGGCTCAAACCTCCCTCTGTCAAACTTGCAAGGCTATTTTTAATATTAGATTGGGGCTTACTTTTTTGAACACTTGATGTAAAAATCGAAACAAAAAACATATGCAGCTTGTTTTCTTCGTATCCTCCATAAGGGATCTTTCTGCATGTAAGACGTCTATGAACAATGAACAGTCCTTCTTAAGTTTTCCAAAAAAATTTCATCAGCAAATATCACCAACCCAAATGAAGTCAAAATACCTTTAAAAATGTGGGTCTTTGTTGAGTTCCTACATGAAATAATCATTAAAATCCGTGCATGAAATCTTTTTCTTCAGAAAAGGTTCAAGAATGACGTGCCTATATCAGAGAAATTCTCAAAAATTCACGCGTAGTAGACAAAAATGAAGCGGCTTTAGTCAGCAAAATTGCCGTTTATAGTGCGAAGAGAAAATGACGCTTTGCTTCCTTCAATGAATCGAAATTTGAACATGAATGTCCGGTTGATGGAAACCAAGAATTTAATTGGTTACACTGCACGTAGAGTATTTTGAAATTCATACACTTTGATTTTTTTATTTGCTAACTCGAAGCGTCCACTTAAAACCCTTCAAAATTTCAGGAAATTTCAAGCCAAGCACGCATTTGTTAGCTGATTGAGCTCAATGAACAGAGAGATTGATTACTCATTATCGTATCAATAAGATTGAATATACTGTGCGTACAGTATACTTGTATTGCAGCAGGCGCATTTCAGATGTACTATTCATCATTTTGTGATTGAAGAAACATTCGGCAGACAAACAGTAATTTAGTATAAACTTTTTTGAAATGATTTAACAGTACTGTACTGTATATATTTTTATACGTACAGTACTATGGATTTTTTCACTAATTTTGGCTTTGATTGATTTTTTAGACTGATCGTTCAATAAAAGCACACGTACTACTCTACAAGCTAAAAACAAACAGTAATTGAGTTCTGCCTCACCAAAATATTCCCTTCATCCTCTCTCTCTCTCTTCCTTTCTTTGCAAGCCTTCCAAAAATGTTTGGAAAATTAGAAATAAATTTCAAACGAAGCCAGAAATAATGTATCTCTCTAGACATACTCATATGAATAAGGTACAGACGTACAGTATTTATACTTATACAGCTGGCTGTATTGAAGTGGTTTCAAGTTTTTCAAAGCCACGTAACTGGTGAGAAACGACCCAAAAGAACCCCTCTCATTTTTCCAAGTAGAAAAGTATGACAATTTTTCGTGTACAGTACATGTGATTCAAACACACGTGCTGATCATGCCTATGCTGTGTTTAGAAATATCAAACTATGGGCATTATTATCATACGGCAATTGAAATAGCTGTATTGTGGTGTTCTTATCAAGCATTATTAACATTGCAAACGTTGACAAATTTGTCTACTGTATCCAAATTCCAGTTTTTTGCACCTACAGTATCTTGAAAAGTTTAGAAAACTGAACCATCCGCCGTTCAAATTATCTACAAAAATATATAGGAAAATTATGTCACTCAATCATGACGCAGCAAAATCTCTCACGCCAAATTTTTCCTGCACATCCGAATCGAAAGAAAATTGAATACATTGCCTCATTGAAATAAGAAAGCATACTGTCACTTACGGGAATACTTTATCTTTTTTGCTCAAAGAATGACGAAATTACGTAAAATATTCCATGGGTCAGTGCACATGTACTGCAGTCAGTTTTATCATAAGCTTGGAAAAACATGGACATCAGCTAACTTACTCGTAAAGCATGAGTGAGATACTGAGATTTCTTTGCCAGGGCTTATCGACCTTCTTGTGATTTTACAAATTGCAAGAGAAAGCGGTGTGTATAATATACTGTATACTGCACCACCTACAGCCAAGCATTTAGGACAGAAACTTCCCAATCACAACGCACGAAATAATATACCGCACCATTTCCACTTGCAGAAGTATACGCAGCAAAGGAAATGGTAATTCACAGTTTCTTCTTCACATTCATCCTACATTTCTTCACGTTTTGAAATAATATTTCACTGAATCCCACATTCAACACTGGTTTCAATTGGACTTCATGATAGTTCACCTTCATGCACTCCCGGGAGTGAATGACATCTGATGCCTGGATGGCAGCCAAGCCAGCACTCTTCCAGAGGACCGGGGGACTCACCAAGGGCTCTGCCCGCCGTCGCACAATGAACCCGCCCCTGTCCCACTTTTATTTTCTTCTTATTCTGTTCACCTACAGCATATCCCTGCCCTGCCTCTCCTGCCAGTTCCGCGCGCGCGCGTTCAATGTACGCCCTATAGGCAGCGACGTGGCTTGTCCCGCCCGTGCAACGTGTCCACATGGCTCGGGCTCCCATGGTATGCAGGGCTATGGGATGCCCATGGGCTCGGCTCAGCCGTTCCATCTCTAAGTGATACTGTACATGTACAGTGGAACCCCGACATACGGGCGATTCGACTTGAGGACATGTAGAACTATGAAAAATCTGCCCCAACATCAGGATAACAGCTCTAGATACAGAAAATTTTCCAACATTTTTGAAAATGGGAAAATATTTTCTTTTCAAAATGACAATATATTTTGAAGAAATTGAGCTATTTGCATTCACACACGTTGAAAGTAAGTTTCATCATAAAATTACCCTCATTCATGCTCAAAAAGCTAATTGTGTGCTCCTTTTTAAGAGTGTTTTACATTGCGTGTGCACAGTAAAGTAAATGGACTTTTTCTTATGTTCTTTGCTTCTTAACTCGAGCTGATTTTAAAAAGATCAGATTCTGCATTGTTTTCTTCTGTACAGTTTTTTTTTCTATTGCTGGAAGTTTAATAAAAATTTAATTCAATATTTTAAAGACTTTTTCTAATTTTTGATGAACAGGAGAATCTGGTAAATATGCTCACATTCCAGTTTATATGGGAAAATGCTATCAGGCATGTGGGCATTCTGACATATGGGGACAAGGTGGTGCTTCAGTAAATATGGTACTGTATAAAGAAATGATTGTTTTGCGATGGTTCGATTGGAATGGAAGCACTGCAACGAGCCAACAAGTTCCACGTCACGTCACACACCCACCAAAGGACAGGAGAATAACCCACCAGTGTCCACTATATGGACAACATCGTCATCAGCCACTCTGGAGGATTCTCCGTTCCACTCACTCCTGGTCCTGAACTTGAGCAATCACTATATGAGTATGGTCCAGCAAAACCAACAGTGAATCTTTCTTTTTTTCTTTCCCTTACAAAATAAAACATTCTGCAAAGTTTAAATTATTTTCAGAGCTTTTTTCAACAGCTGAAAGATGTACTTTACGCTTCTTGATCTAATATATTTTAGGTATTTCCTTATCTTGAGGATAGGCCACACGGATGAGACTGGTACATTAAAGTACTGTATGTGAAATAGAGTTGCTCATAAGCACTGTACAGGTCAGGCCCACGATTTTCCTTGGTAGTGTTTTGAAAAGTGTTGGCCTACAAGAATAGGTATAAATACAGACTCATTATCCGAGTGCCTGTGAAACTTTCAAAATTTATTGGTGCAAAATATTCAATATTCTGGAACCCTTTGCGAGCCCTCACCTACGTGGAGAACAGAAACATAATTTGCAAATTAAATTAAAATGTCAGTTTTTTCCATGCCAAGGATATTGGTGCACTTTGCTAACCAGAGGTGGTGTGCAAATGTCATGAAAATGATTAAACGTGCGGCAAGTTTGAAAATCCCATGTGCCTTACTGCGTCTTAATTATTATACCATCTATTTAGTATAATATGGTAATTAAGTTTCCCACAAGTGACTGAAGTATGAAGAGTACCTAAAACAAGTTCAAACAGTGTTCGAAAATATTTATACCTGCCTATGGCTTGCACCCTATTTTTTCCTTTTGATTAAAAAGTTGCATGTAATGTGCACGGAAAATATGGCGTTTTTGCAAAACATTGCAGATTTTACAATACACATTTAATGTACATTAACTTTTGGGTGACTGCTCGAAAAAAAGAAGTTTGAATGGGTCTTTCCAAAGTTCCACTATATTTCCTCTGCATATTCTTCATGCCACAAATTTCATATCACACGAGCTATTCGTGCAGTCAGAACCTACACAACGAACCTCTTCCGATACAACTTCAGTTTTTCCCACTGAATATCACGTTTTTAGGAAGAACTTCGTTTTTTTTTTCTCTAGACTCTGGGGTCTATGCTTTCGAAAGGAATAAGTTCTCTTTTGGGTTACACTATTCATGACAAGCTGGGGGTGCCCAGCCACACCTGGGCATTAGACACATTTTAGTTTTGAAAACTTGGATGTACTACAGAAATTAATATGTGGGAGAGGGGGTGCCCACATGCAACTGTTTATGTTACAAATTATGCAAAGAACTTGAAAAAAAATTTTGATTAAAGTTGGTTAACTGGTGAAGGACCACCGGTAATCTTGTACTTGTGCTCAATGTGTCAGTTGTGGCCCTGTGGGCCACAACTGGCACATGAGCAGGGGGGTTTTATTACTTGTTACAATCCCAACTTGGAGTGCCCAGCCAAACATGAATGTATGATTGTTACATGATGTAAATGAATTTTAAAAAATTGAATGCTGAAAGCTGGTAATGTGCCAAGAAGCATCAGTTTTATGCACATTGCCAGGTGTGCTACCACTAATGATTCCAACTTGAAATTTTTGACAGGGCTGTGTGCACAAAGATGTTCTTAAAAATCAACTCTTTTTCAATTTGTAATGTCGAAAATTGATCAAGCAAAAAATGAAGAAGTGAAACCCCCCCCC
>CAJPEX010000014.1:221274-256420 GCA_905338405.1 Notodromas monacha | reverse complement strand
GTTTTGCGTTTTTCATTGTAACTTTGTCAATTTTGGAGCTTTTTTAAAATTTGAAAAAGGGAAAGACAGCAAACATCTTGGCGCTTCTTTTAAAGTTTTAAAAAGTGCATTTTATCAAAAATTGAATTTGTAACAATTTTTAAAAGTTAAATCGCCGGGAAACGGGACCCTCCTGCAGGCCTCTCTGGGGCTCTGTGGGAGGGAGGTAAGGCGCTGGAAGGAAGGGAGGGCCTGTGAAAATTAAAAAAACTGCGAACCGAGGACGGCAAGTAACTTTATTATAGTAGATCCTATGCAAAAATCTAGTAAAAAGAACAGTCATGTAGAGAAAGAGTGATTTTCTTTCTTAGTTCAAATTCATTCACAGGAAAACATTGACGTTGCCATGGATTTCAGAATGCAAAACCATAAAATCAGCACCAGAATATTCTCCACAGTTTCCCGTGTTGCCTATGCTGAATATATGCGCATTTTCTTCTGATATTTTCGAAAAATTGATTGTTTTGGGAAGTTTTGAACATGCTTCTGCGCAAGCTGCGTTTTTAGACAATCGAAAAATATGACAAGCTAAGTTGCATTTGAAAGAAGCAAGCTGTCTAATTTTTTTCTCAGTCGGAGTTAAGTTGCTTTTCAACACAAACAATTTCTCTCACAGTCCGTGTCAAATGAAATGTCACGTTTTTACAGAAGATTATCCTCAGCTGGATGGAAGCTGAAGTCATTTACTTCATATCATCCCCTGCCTGGTCAGATTGCAGTCATAAAGCAGACAATTTTAAATACTGTATTATTCATGGTAAAACTCCTCTGCATATACAGTACAGTTGCATCTTGTTAAAAAATGATTGCTCATTGTTGCTCAAAATTATTAGAGTTTCCGCATAAAAAGAGAGATGCCCATTTTTTTTTGTCGCGCCATACGGAACTTATCATCATCAAAATGGTCTCCTCGGATTCCAAATGGATTCGTTGTGCTGTAATGATATTTTACTGTAAATAAAATTTACTGTGATTCTTTCTTCCTTGGTGGAAGCTGGTGCTGCCGCTGGGCAAATTTAAAGAATCCTTGTTTAACTGGAGTTATCGTCGATAAATGCGAGTGTGCTGTGGTACTGTTTACAATATGGAACGCAGTTCTGTGCACAACATGTTCTTCTTTTCCCAGAAATCGAATGCATTGTGTAAAGTACAGTGGGATCCCGAAATACGGACACCTTCACATACAGACGATTCGACGTAAGGACATCTGAGACATTAAAAAATCTGACCCAACATTCAGACAATATCTCAACATGCTGACACTTTTCCAACATTTCAAAAAATATTCAGAATTTTTATTTTTCAAAGTTTAAATATCTCTTGACCAAATTGAGCTACAATATTTACATTCATAAAAGTTCAAAATGAATTTTTTTAAATAAATTTATTCAAATTTATAATATAAAACAGGTTAATTTTGTGCTTCTTTTTTGGAGTGTTCTCTGTCATCAGAACACCTTATTGCAAAATTTTTACTTATTTTGCTTTTTTGGGATGCCAGAGGATGAGATTCTGTGTGATTTTCTTCCACACAGTTATATTCTGCATCTTTCAATTGAGAAACACGTTTTATTTGATTTTTTGGGGGAAATTATTCCTAATTTTTGATGAATGGGAGAACTAATTCAATAAGTTTCCATTGAAGTCTATGGGAAAATGAGATCTGACGTGTGGATGTTCCAGCATATATAGCAACAAGGCTCAAGCACCAATTACAGGGAGACCCCACATGCAGACGCCTCAACCTGTGGACAATGTGACATAGGGACACTTATTTTCCAAGAAAAAATAAATAAATAAGGCCAAACATGAGGACACTGACTCAACATAGGGACATTTTGTGATAAAATTGCACATACATTTCAGGCTAAAACACCAATTAAAAATTATATAATGTAAGTCTATGGGAAAACAAGACTTGACTTAGGGACACTCTTGATGCAGCAATTATGTCCGCATCTCGGAGTCTCACTGCACCCTGTATTTTAAGCTGACTGTCCGTCGAGGACACGAAAAGCAGTCCGGATAGGACACAATGTCACACCCCTTTTCCCCTGGACCAAGTTGCGTACGTATGCCGATGTAGCCATGCTTCCTGCTTGTGCCTATTCCGGCGCGAGGGAAGGGTTGACCTTGCCACTGGAATCACCCGCTTCTATAGACGCGGCAATGCATTATCTTCCGCGTTGGAAACATTGGACAGGAAAATGGAATATCATATTATGACACTTCGAAATTTGAGCCCTGTCACTCGTACGTTTATTGATTTATTTGCTATTTGTTGGAGTTGGTATATTTAAGTGAAATGATGCCTCAGACAAACGGACGTATCCCAGTGTGCGTGTGATTTATGTCACCGTAAAAAGCGCCCGTCACCTCAGCTGTGCAAAGTTTCATATATGGAATAATTTTACTGTGAACACAGCAAATATTCTGCTATTTTGTTAGACTGTATTTTGAGGTAGATATGAGCGTTCTTGATGTTCTTGGTTGGTTTGAAAGATTTTCAAATGATTTTGCAGGTGTACTCTCTCTCTCTCCATAATGAAATACAAGGGTCCAAGGAGAAAACAATCGTTATAGAGAGAATTTTGCTTTAGAGAACCCCTCTGACATGGGGAGAGGAACCACTTGGACCACAGAATAAATCATTATAAATGGAGAATATGGTTGTAGACAAGATTGTTGTAGAGAGAGTCCTTGCATATAATCATTTCCTCTATTTCAGGAATCAAGACACTTTTTTCAAGAAATCTCAATACTGCATAAGCACTTTTTTATTCAAATTTTTGTTTCATCTCCATGCGATTCCCCCTGGTATTGAAATTCAGCATGATAAACTTTTTCATTTTATTTGAATTAAACCTACGTTTACGTAAGCGTTGCTCATATTATCGGGAGGATCTAAGTATACTTTAATTGGCAACTCTAATAATACGGCCCCGACAATTTTAATACTGTACGGTACAGAAGGTATTCTATTTTTCATTACCTTTTCCGCTGAAAATGAGCCTTGCATTGATCGCATAATTTTTTTTAAGCGCTTCCCTTTTTATGCTCTTGCATTTTATAAAATTTAGTTTTCAAGTTCGATTGAAACAATCTCAAAATGCGCGTTGATTGACTCGCCAAATGTGACCAAATTTTAAGTAACATGAGCCCTAAAAAAGTTATGTAGATAAGGTTGGTTTGTTTGCATTTTCCTCCTCTCATTTGCGAGATGAGAACAAGTTATGATTGAAACACATAAGCTATGCCTTCAAGTCGTAGAATAGACTGTACAGTATTTTTGTAACTCTTATACCGTAACTGTTTTGAAGCTATATAGTTGATTGCCATCATACGATCTTACGGAGCCATTGCACATAATAAAGCTTAGGACAAAGATCTTGTTCCAATGGTCTTGAATCAAAAAGATGCCTCAATTCGGCGTTCATGTGGGAAATATAAGAATTCTTCAAAGAAGAGAATTTGGAAGAAGAAGTTCTGAATATATTAAGCCAAATGTGTTCCTGTTTCTAGGTTACACTTGCTTCACCTCGCGTAATTCTAATTGGAATTTTTGTGGTGGGCTCGCTTTGTATGCAATACAGTATTACTTATTTAAAAAATTGCATTTTTTGGGCTTTGATTTATTCCAAGAAAAAATTCTGAATCAAATCTCTTCTTTGTTTTGAAGGACGAACTTCTCGATTGTTAGCTCACAAAGTTCAACTCAGGCTCATGCAGCTGCTATTGGCCTCATTATTTTTGCTGAAGAATCATGCGGTGGGTTTCGCATGGGACCTCTGTAAATTTCCAATAATATGTCTATAAGGAATCAAGGAAATATGAACTAGTTGGAACCCGCGGAAAAATTCCGTCAGATCGAGTATTTCACGAGTGAACGTCACGGAGATCTGAAACCACGTCCGTGTTTTGACTCCGATGTTACTGTATCACGAATCATCGGAATCGAAGGGAAGGAAGGATCCCATACAAGTTCTATTTTCGGATGAACGAGCAGATGTTCTTTCTGTGCAAACGGAAATTTAAGCAGGACAGGATCATGTTGTCACAGCGCTTTTCCGTTCCGTTCGCCGGAAGAACACTTTTGAAGCAGGTCTCGTCATCTTCAACACGTTTCTCGACGAAAAAAAGAATTGCATCAAATGAAGAACTGATATGAGCGAAATAAAAATAAAAAAGAGACCAGGGCCTCTTGAGTTGGGACTTTGTTGCCAACAAGGACATTTTCGAATATACAGAGGCAGAATATTTTAGAGAATTTCGACCAATTTTCTGTCAGCGAAACAACTTCTCTAAACCAATGGATGGCAAACAATTAATTACTTTTGAATTTTTTCAGGGGCTGAGTGATAGTCCAAAGCCTCCCGAAGGATCTAGATTTAAGTGAAATTAAAAATGACAACTTTTCAAGTTTTCCAAAGAGGGGAAATTCTTTGAATACCGCAAGGATAAAAAATATTTCCCAAGATTTTAAGTGAGGAATTTGAACTCATAAGTGCGCAGGACTAGTCAGGAATTCTTAGAATTTGTCTAATTGGCGATGGAGCAAAGAAAGTGACTTCAAACGGCTGATGTTTAAATCATGAAACGCAATTAAAGAGAAGACAAAAATCGATGAAACCTCCAAAAAGACAGGAATTTATAACATCGTCTCAAAGCGGTGACAGCTTGTGATTTTTCGGAAGGGGATATTTGGGGAATACATTTACAGTATTAATATGCTTAATGCTAATTTTTTCATAATTTCAGACACGACGAAGAGCGTAAAACGTTGAATATTCATTTATTTTGGGATCAAAGAAGAATCTTAGCATAGATGAATTTACGAGTACATAATGTCAGCTGTAATATATATTCCAGCGTCTAGATCATCAATCATATCATGTTTTATCTTCTGTGCACCTCCTCAAATACTCTAAATTGTTCCAATTTTGAGAAGATTTATCAAAAATAGGAATAAAGTCTGTTATCTTTATCTGAAATTTTGGAAAGACAAATTGCAGTTTAAATAATCTGATGAAAAATAACAGTCGGCTTTTCTCCAAATAACACTTCAGACAAATTTTCACCAGCTGAAATAAATAGTTTCGATTTTTTCAACCCAAGGAATCTTTGTTCAAGCCCATCTTCCTAATTTTAATCTTTGCAATAAAGCAGAAGCCTCTTAGATGCCTTCCATAAAATCTTTCAAAAATTTTTTTTAGTCAGCAAATATTCTATGAAACTTTGCTGGTCTCCAGAAAATTTTGTGGAACTTCGTCTGTCCGCAAACATTTTAATAGTCACTTGCCAACACACGTGCCCAAGAAGGTTGTTATTGGGTAGAACTGTACAACTAGACACTTTCAATGCTGTATTCCATTCCAAGATGACTCGAAATGCACCAATTCCACGTCCTGATGGGACTCACAATCGCATCACACACACAAGATCTAGGATAAAGTCGGAGCGATTCGGTTATGAATGCATCAAGGAACGCGAAGCATCGTTCACGGTCGTCTGCTGCTCAGGCCATTTCCCGAAAACATAAGCTTGGAAAATAAAAGCCGGGAACGGAAGAAGACAGGCACGCAAGATCAAAAAAAAAAAAAAAGAGAGAAGAAGAAGAAGAAGTGGAGGAGAGGAGAAGGAAAAAAACTGAGGAATACAAAGTTTGATCGTCGAAGGAAAAACGAAAAAAAAGGCGCGTTCCCGTCGCCGCGCAGCAAACCGCGACGGAAGAAATCCGATCCGTGGGGAATATTCCCTTCACGCACCTGCTCCTGTTGGCTGCTGCATTCCACCGCCACCACCAGCATATTTTTTTTACATTTATTTATTTATTTATTTCGGTTCTTACTTATTTCGACGGTATATGAAACAGTGTCATATCTCGTCTGTCTTCTGTATCTTTCCTTTCCTGGATCGTCTATTTGCTCACATGGGCGAGTTCGAACCTGCCTTTCGATCGTCGGCAGGGGTCGTTGATCCCAACGATGATGTTTCGCTGCCCGTCAACAGCATGCCACGCTGCTTCAGGCGTTTAAACCGGCAATTTTTCCGTGTCTTATTTCGCGCAATACTGCATGCTGACGTGTGCAAATTACTGTTGTCGCGGAGGTAAGACGGCAAACTCGAGAAGGAAATGAAAGACTGCTTTTGGCACTGCTGAAGACCGACCGCACGGCTGGTTCAGCTCGAATGAACTATTGAATGATTACATACTTCAACACTTCTGCTAAACGAAAAGCGAAATAAATTAAACTTCACATCAAAACAGCCTGATGAATTAGCCTCACCCGCCTATGTTCGACAACATTTTAGAATTGGTATAGAGTACTGTAATCTAAATATAAACTCTTATTAATATTAATTGAGCCACAGAACTCAGCCATTCTCCATCGGAATATTCGTCTCTGGTACGTTGATTCTGGGTGTGCACTCAATTGCAACGCGTGTATTGATTTTCATGGAAACTAAAAATATAAATACCCGTATCGTTCAAAACGTACAGTACTACAGTATAAAAGAACAAAGCGGGCGAAGGAATAAAAAGGAAATTGACGCAAATTTTTTTTCGATGGTTTAAAATTTATAAAATTTCATGTATATTGGAATATCTGTAATTAATTTTCGTGGAATTCTGCAGCACGGCTACAATTTATTTTTAAAAATCTTGAGGAACTGCTTTTCATCTAGAAACCTTGAAGTATTCCTGCTGTCACTGTCAGCAAGTCATGTGACAGGGGAAGATTATGCTTATTGTTTGAAAAATATAAAAAACGTGCCTTCATTTCTTCTTGCACTTTTCATCCGATTTTTCAGCACTTTAGTCAAGCATCATGCATAT
This sequence comes from Notodromas monacha, assembly GCA_905338405.1. NCBI lineage: Eukaryota > Metazoa > Arthropoda > Ostracoda > Podocopida > Cyprididae > Notodromas > Notodromas monacha. Next base: position 249,543 of record CAJPEX010000014.1, on the reverse strand, counting down.
ATGTTTCACCAGTATGAGAGCTTCCATCTGCAATAAGCACGGATTTTCATTCTTGAAATCCGCAATTTATGCCTATAACCGTGGATGCGTTTGTGCATTTTGTTCTGATTTTACTTTCAAAGAAATCCCGGTGGTTTCAAGGTGCATCGGATCGATGTTATTTATTCCGAACACACCTCTCCTGGGGAGATTATTGGCTCGTCATTCCTGCAGGGTATGGAAATTATGTTTTCCTCAAGAATTTTCATCTTTTTTTTCCATAAAGCGGCTCGAATCAAAAGAAAAAATGCGAACAAAACCCGCCATTTTTTCCATCGTCGATGAATATTTACTTCTTTTTTTTCTTTTTCTTTTTTTGCTCAACGGGTTATTTATTTTGAGTCAAGAATCAACCCGTGCTGAATTTCACAATTTTTCAGTTTTTGGTGCATAAAATTTGGGTGGATAAAAATGCATTTTTTGACATAAAACTAACGATAAAAAAATATCCTCTGAGTTTATTGGGAACTGCCGTACAATCAATTATGAAGACAATAAGCTTCTTCATCGACAATATCGCATTTGAATGATTTTAGATGCACGGTACATTTGTTCTGAATATTTACTCAAACTTGTCTCCTCAAAACAAGGCTGAATAATTCTTATGCGACCCAAACTATATTTGATTGGCCGCACAGACTAAAAAATTACGGGGTACGCTTGCAAAAATTCGGAGTTATAGATGGAAATACGAGAGAGTAGATCTTGGAGGGGTAGAATAAAAAAAGGGAGCATATGGAAATCCTGCAGAAGGAAAAACAGCCGGTAGAATTTTGCCCAGATGTTTTCAAATTGTCACCCTTCCCCTTAAATATTTCATAAATTTAAATCGCCACCTCTTGAAGATCCGTAGCAGATCTTGTGTATCAAGATCATGTTCAGTTCCACGCCCCTCAAAAAATCCGGGAACAAATTAGCTTATAGTTGTGCCGTTGGGATACACTGGAATAATTGCAAATTTTTCCAAAATTTCCAATTTTTATGCAGCATGAGCGGGTTTTCCTCTTTCGAAGTTTCTATAATGCGCCTGGCTGAAATCAGGGTATGTCTTATACGCTCCTATATGCAGCGAATAATCGTGTAAAATACGAGTTATGGTGCCTTACTCATTTAAATTCCAGCATTTAAAAGTAGGGAATACAAATCCATTTGAATGTTGTTTTTCGATGATTCCATAAATGGTTCAAGACAAGACGAGCCAAGGACGTTATTTCTGATTTTAATCTCTTGATACAGTATCTCATTCTCGTACCCTTTTCCCAAGCATGGAAGTATTTGCTCTTCCGTTCCCTTTCCAGGCGATTATAAAGACTTCTCCAAGTGCAATCATCATTTTTCTTTTGCTTACATTTACAGTCGACTGCATTGCGGAGATAAAAATAGATCCGTAACAGTGCGATCAAGGATCAAGAACGTTAATATTTCCAGTTTGATGGCGAGATCTCTTCACTGCGGTTTTGATTCTTCCACTCGCGAGCACCTCGTTTCGAAACTCCGTTTGAAAGAAAAATACCTAGACATGAAGAAACAAGGACATAAGCACACCTTGCAATTCAACCTTAGTCCATTGCTGGACTGAGGTCAAATTGTACTGTTTTTATTCCAGAAGGAAGAAAATTGGATGGCAAGCCGTACACCTTGCGAGTACTTATTTGGTATAATTAAGTGAGCAGGAATTAATTTAGTACTTTTAGGTCAGTGATAGAAATCGGATTTTCTGAAGATAAGTACAAAAGATAGAAATGAATTCAACACAGCAATTGGCCGGTGCGCAAACTGACCAGGGATTCTCTCCCAAACAGCGCAAGCCTTTGTTCAAATCGACAGGTAAATATAACAGGATAAATATGCACAACAGTTTTGATAAGAAAATATGCACAACAGTTTTCGTAAGAAAATATGCACAACAGTTTTTGCAGACTTGTAAATTTCTCAGCTAGGACAAATTTCACGAACACGACGTAACGCAGTGATAGCAAAATTTGGACTGTGTTTTTCACAGGGAGTCGAGGGTCATATATAATTTTTTGTCAATATGTTCTTGAATCCAAGTATCTTCCCCAGTTGCTGGGTTTCCTCAAAAATACCAGGTGTTGGTGTTTTTACAACATCTGGCTATTGGTAGGCAATTTGGAAAAATATATTTTGCTCCCCAGGAACCGGGTGTTTTTAGCTTGTAAATTTTTACAAGGCTGCACAGTTTCCAAAGACAATTATTTTACAAGGGTGCGCAGATTTCGACAACAAGTATAAATTACTCTAGAGCTGTCTTTTCAAAAACATCTCAAATTCAAGCGTGTCGCGTTCCTCAAACGGCAAATGGTTCTCGGGAGCCGAAAGAAAAAATAAGAAAGAAGAAACCGGAGGGTAGCGGCCAGCAGCTGGCAAAGTTTGGACCCTCTTTAACCCCTAGGAGACAAATGGGGGTCATATGACCTCCTTGCTAAATAATAAGAAAGAGAAAAGAAAAAGAGGGGTCAATTGCTAGAGAAGGGAATTGTTTTTCAAAGGTTTTACAATTTGTTTTGACTTGCCGCCCCGTCAGGGGGATTATTTTGCAGTNGTATCATCCTTTTAAGGGGAGTGCGTATGAGCCAGCTGACCAAGTGGCCTATAAGAAGAATGTCTTTAAAAGAATGGCGATAGATCCTCATCGGTTGGAGAAGTTCCCGCTTTACGTACTCCCAGTGCCTGGGTGCGTAGTACAGGACATGAAGTATGGTACCCCGGCCAATAAGCACTCCGGGGAAAAAATAAAAAGTGATGGGAAGGGGCCTTACGTGCTGATTCTTGGGACGTCTCTTACGGTCCCCTGGAGATTGGCCCCCGGAGATAGGACCTTCTGCGACAACGTGAGGCCTGAAAAGGCGTCTACTCGACCAGCTTTCGACTTTGAGCATTTGCTAGCAGGGAGAGGAATCGAAGTATTTCAGGTAAAAAAGTGTGACGTAAAACATGAAGAGTTAGTGTGGACTAATCTTTTAATAAGGGACGTATATTTTATTTTCAGTACTCATTAAGTGGCTGGAGTGCCTTAATTGGGGCAGGGCAAGTGGTGAGCCCCGCAGCCATGAGGATGAGAGTCTATCGAGACTTGAATCTTGATTCAACTTTTAAATTTACTCATGTTTTTGTAAGGGTGGGAACTAATGATTTAAAGAACTTAACAGATCCAGGGGTAAAGAGGTATCCCAATTTTGGGCATTTTCTCCAAGCTTTATATGGATATTATGAAGAGTTAAGCAAAGTTTTTGACGCGCCAGTTTTGGCATTGGGTGCTTCTTTGGCCATGAAGATGAGAGTCTATTGAGACTTGAATCTTGATTCAACCTTTAAGTTTACTCATGTTTTTGTAAGGGTGGGAACTAATGATTTGAAGAACTTAACAGATCCAGGGGTAAAGAGGTATCCCAATTTTGGGCATTTTCTCCAAGCATTGTACGGATATTATGAAGAGTTAAGCAAAGTTTTTGACGCGCCAGTTTTGGCATTGGGTGCTTCTGCTCCCCCAGCACTGGGGCCGGGGTGTAATACCTATCTAACGGAACCAATGGATCTGGATGTCCAGGGGGTTCCTTTGATTCCACTGAGGCATAATGGAACGCCGATTTATGATCAGAGGAGCCGGGATTCGGCCGGACACACCTTTCAAATGGCGCTTTATACCGGACTTTGAACAAAGATTGGAAAAATGCAAGGCTCCCAGGAAGGAAAAGGGTGGTGGGCAGTGCCCACACCTGTCAGACATTTGGCTGCATATGATTGGACAGAGAGAACCAACCTATCGTTCGGACATATTCACTCTAGGGCATATTTATTCTTTGCTCAGCTGCACGCTGCAGCAATTTGCTTCGGATTAGAGTGGACTCAATGTCAGAAAAGGACGTGGGGGGCCTATGCTTGTGCTGGGAGGTGCCCCCAGTGGTTGGGAGATGGCACTGCTAGCCCGGGGATCCCCCCTGGCTTGCCACATTTCCACTGTACGGACCATGGACCGGAGGATTGCACTGGGAATGGACCATTTCATATTAATCCGGCGGTTTTCGGCGCAGGAGGGGATCCCTTTAAGCAGTGAGTATAAAAACAGCAAAGCTACCTTCTCAGGAATTTTTTATTAATGGGTAATATATTTCTGTTCTAATTTTTCCAGAATGGATGACGTATTGAGCACAAAAATGTTCCTAGAGGTCTTTTCGGTGGAATTTCTGATCTCTGACCCAAAGCATCTCAATTCCAATAGGATGGTCATCGGAACTACAGTCAGAGTCAAGGGATCTCGTCAAAAGAAGTTCATCATTTCGAAAGTGGGGGATTTTGTTTGGGTTGTGGGAGAGGGGGGTTTGGATTTTGTACATATTAGAAACCTTGTCAGGTTTTAAAAAAGGGAGGGAGGAAAAAATTTTGTGTACTTGCTTGTTTCATAGTGTTTGTACAAGGTTGGGTCATGACTTGTATGATTTTGTATATGTATGGGTGAAGGGAATATTTGGAACTTGGGGATTTTAATAAACAGGTTTTGGGAATTTGAACAAGCTGACTTCTCATTTTATCTCAACGGTTTCAACATTTGTGTTTCCAGGGTTCATTCGAGGCTTCTTCGTTCACCCATTTCTGGGATTTCCAGTATAAGAGATCTAAGAGCTTTGAACAAACAGGGTGTGGGAGGGTTCTCAAACATAGGAACCGGATGAAAACCCCCCCCCCCCCCTTGTAAATCACTCATTCAACAAAAAGGTACCTCTAAACTTCAGGGGAAATTGTCCTTTCAACAGTCAGAAAAAATGGCACTGGGGCTTTGATGGGATAAAGTTGTTTGCATTTTTCACAATTTTTGATAATGTTTTTTGCCAGAGTTCTGGCTCTTTTTACTCAAAATGTTTGTTGGATGAAATTAAGAGAAGAATAAGGGGATGGGTGACCCATGTTTTGATGGCATATATTAAGAAGTGACCACATAGGACCCAAGGGTTTTCCCAAGTTTGAGGAGGGTAGGTAAATACGTATTTTCTTGACAACATCTTCTTTCGTAATGTTACCAAATTTTGGTCTTGGGGGAAAGTTAAGAGATAAAATAACATTAAATTTTTTACACCAGTAGAGATCTGGCTTAGTTGATATGGATCCCCCCTGTTTCAGGGTTAGATACTTGGTTAAACAGAGGGATTCTTGAATTGACCTAACTTTTGAAAAGAGATTTTCTAAAAGATTTAATGACTGAGTGTGGGATTCGAAGACCCCAGACACAAACTGATGTACTTCAAGAATGTCAGTATCCAGAATTTGGATTCCCAGTTTTCGGGCTGCCGGACTTTTGGTCCTCATCATTTTTTGTTTTTAGATAAAGAACACAACACACACTGACTTATAAGGTTTGAAAAAAGTTTATGAAAGAATTTTTAGAAAAGGACACAAAGAAGAGTAAAGAACACTGGAGAAGGGAAAAAATCCGTAGAATAATTCTTAGATACCTGTTGAAGGTCCCAGGGGGTGTAAAGAAAAGAAAATGAATCATGTGAAAAGAGCAACACACAAGCTTGATTCGAGAAAAAGAGTTTTCTTTTTGAAAAGATGTTACAAAAATAAATTTGAAGAGAAGATAAAATCCGAACGGAACTAGGAAATCACAAGTCTATTTTGAGAATTTTAGTAAGAGGTGCAGTGGAAGAAAAAGTTTTTTTTTTTGGCAGAACCACGCTCTGCTACCAGTTTTTTGTACGGTTGTTATTCAAGAAGGAAGAAAATTGGATGGCAAGCCGTACACCTTGCAAGTACTTATTTGGTATAATTAAGTGAGCAGGAATTAATTTAGTACTTATAGGTCAGTGATAGAAATCCAATTTTCTGAAGATAAGTACAAAAGATAGAAATGAATTCAACACAGCAATTGGCCAGTGCGCGAACCGACCAGGGATTCTCTCCCAAACAGCGCAAGCCTTTGTTCAAATCGACAGGTAAATATAACAGGATAAATATGCACAACAGTTTTGATAAGAAAATATGCACAACAGTTTTCGTAAGAAAATATGCACAACAGTTTTCGCGGACTTGTAAATTTCTCAGCTAGGACGAATTTCACAAACACGACGTAACGCAGCGATAGCAAAATTTGGACTGTGTTTTTCACAGGGAGTCGAGGGTCTTATATAATTTTTTGTCAATATGTTCTTGAATCCAAGTATCTTCCCCAGTTGCTGGGTTTCCTCAAAAATACCAGGTGTTGGTGTTTTTACAACATCTGGCTATTGGTAGGCAATTTGGAAAAATATATTTTGCTCCCCAGGAACCGGGTGTTTTTAGCTTGTAAATTTTTACAAGGCTGCACAGTTTCCAAAGACAATTATTTTACAAGGGTGCGCAGATTTCGACAACAAGTATAAATTACTCTAGAGCTGTCTTTTCAAAAACATCTCAAATTCAAGCGTGTCGCGTTCCTCAAACGGCAAATGGTTCTCGGGAGCCGAAAGAAAAAATAAGAAAGAAGAAACCGGAGGGTAGCGGCCAGCAGCTGGCAAAGTTTGGACCCTCTTTAACCCCTAGGAGACAAATGGGGGTCATATGACCTCCTTGCTAAATAATAGGAAAAAGAAAAGAAAAAGAGGTGCTATTGGTAGGCAATTCGGAAAAATATATTTTGCTCCCCGGGAACCGGGTGTTTTTAGCTTGTAAATTTTTACAAGGCTGCGCAGTTTCCAAAGACAATTATTTTACAAGGGTGCGCAGATTTCGATGACAAGTATAAATTACTCTAGAGCTGTCTTTTCAAAAACATCTCAAAGTCAAGCGTGTCGTGTTCCTCAAACGGCAAATGGTTCTCAGGAGCCGAAAGAAAAAATAAGAAAGAAGAAACCAGAGGGTAGCGGCCAGCAGCTGGCAAAGTTTGGACCCTCTTTAACCCCTAGGAGACAAATGGGGGTCATATGACCTCCTTGCTAAATAATAAGAAAGAGAAAAGAAAAAGAGGGGTCAATTGCTAGAGAAGGGAATTGTTTTTCAAAGGTTTTACAATTTGTTTTGACTTGCCGCCCCGTCAGGGGGATTATTTTGCAGTATTTTGAGACGCGTCCCGAGATGCGCCAATTGAGTTTCGAGAAACTCATTTCCCTGTTACCCTTTTCAGGGATTTTCATGACTGTTGTCAAAGTCGGCGGGAAAATTCCGCACAAAATCCCCCCCTTGTCCTTGAGTGACCCCTTTTCCGGAAGGGGTGACTCAGGACGATGTTAAAATAAAAGGGGCGCGAATTTTTCCGAAAAGTCGCAGATAATCTTGAGTCGAGGTCCAGTGAAGGTCTTGGTTGGAAGTCGGATGTTGAAATTTTTGTCCATCAGGCTTCTGACTTGGAGACTTTTTGCTGGTGGACTCGATTTTGGAGTGGCTTCTGTTTTTTAGTTGTGGGAAAAAATAAAGTTAATTCTGAAGGAGGTTTTTTGATTACAAGAACCCGGGGTAGCTAATCCCAGATTCTTGTAAGAGTTTTTTAGTTTTCTCCGATGACCTGATTCGCGCAGGTTGGGTATAGTTCACTTAACTTTGTTGACCTGGTTCTCAGGTCGGAAAATTGTTTCTTCTATACCTCGCAGACCTGGTCAGGTCGTAAGCCATAGCTGGCAATGAAAAGTTTTTCAAGAGAAGGTGGCGCCAAGTGTTTTTTGAGAAGTGTTTTTCTTTTTAGGAGAAGAAGGGTACATACCGATGACGTGTTGTCAGATCATTTGAGTGGCGGAGGAGTTTTTTCTTTTCCCTCCCTTCTTGAATGGCTTGATGATATACATCGGACAATATCGTCAAAGTGTTTTATAATGTCTCCCCCCCCCCCCCGTTTATGGGTCCCCCCTTTTTTTTTAAAAAAAGGGGAAGTGTTGTTGAAATTCCCAGAGACTGGGGAAAAAAGATACGTAATTTTTTAACAACGTAGTTGGAGATGACATAAAAATAGGGGGTTTTTTATTTCCTGCTTGAGGATCTTTATTAAAAAGAAAGGTTATTTCTCTGCTTTGTAATCTTTAAGGTTTTTTCGGAAAAGTGAAGTTTTGAGTCAAAGAGAAGTATGGCGGAATCAGATAAGATTGAGGAACCCTTTGTTCAGGAGGAGGAGACTAACGAGTCTTATAGTGAAGCTTTAGAAGATCAAGGGGAGGTTTCTAAACTTCCAATTTTGGTTCAGGATTCGGACGATGAGGATGGGATGGAGATCCCTAAGGAAGGTATTGATTCTCAAGATGATTAAACGAGGGAATAGGTTTTTTAATTCAAGAAAAAATTTTGATTTTATTCGTTGAATTATAGTGGACCAAATGGAGGATCTTAAGCCTTCAAGTGCTGAAATTCTGAATGTTAGTCAAGAGGAATCAGAAGTATTGGTCAAATTGCTGAGATCAGCCGAAAAGATGGCTGAAAAATTACAGATGTTGTCGGAGGCAAGTTTACAAAGGATGGGGGATTTTCTTCCATTTTTGGAGGCAGAATTGAATGCCAAGATTGGACGGGATGGATTAAAAGTGGAGTTGGAGAGATCAAGGAAAGAGACTCAGCAATATGCTGAAAATATTTTGTCTCAAAAAAGGGTTTTGCAAGCGATTCTGGAGGAAAAGAAGGATTTGGAAGAACAAAATATGGAATTGGAAAAGAGTCAAGAGACCCTAGACATGCTTCGGGAGAGGGAAGAGAACCAGAATCTGATTTTAGAGGCCTCCTTAAAAAAGCAATTAGAAAGGCACGCCAGCGTGTTTCAGGGAGCCCTAAGCGGGATAAATGAATTGTATCTTGCTGAAGGGATTGCCGTTACTGCTGTGGCAAGAGGTGATGATGAATACCCCAGTTATTGGGAAAATATAGAATTTCATTATAAGTTTATTTATTTTCATAGCCTTTCCGGCGGGTGATCTCCAGACGTGGACTATGGGATCAACAAAGATCCACTTTGGAAGACGAGTTCGGTAGTTTCTTACAACCTACTAGGAGGCTGTGGAAGCCTCACGTGAAAGGACTACCAACAAGAGAGCAATTACGGAGTTACTAACTCTTCTAAAGGGTCCAGAAGTGACTAATGTGAAGCGGCCAAGGACTTCAACGAATATTGAAGAAATAGATCTGACAGGTGGTGGGGATTTGTCACAGGGCAGGGCCATTGAACTACAAGTGGCGACCATCCAGGTTGACAAGAAGAGATTTGCTCTCCCTCCAGGGACTGTGGCTCATCCATCATCCTTGCCAGGAGTTTCCAACGCAAGCAATTTTAAAGTAAATGCAGAGGAGGATCTTCTCGACATCTTACAACCATGTGGGTTATAGTTATCCCAGTGATGGGGTTAAGATTTTATTATTAACGTATAACTTTACTCTTTAGGGCACTCATATCATCCTTTTAAGGGGAGTGCGTATGAACCGGCTGACCAAGTGGCCTACAAGAAAAACGTCTTCAAAAGGATGGCAATAGATCCTCATAGGTTGGAGAAGTTCCCACTTTACGTACTCCCAGTGCCTGGGTGCGTAGTACAGGACATGAAGTATGGTACCCCGGCCAATAAGCATTCGGGGCCAAAAATAAAGAGTGACGGGAAGGGGCCTTACGTGCTGATTCTTGGGACGTCTCTTACGGTCCCCTGGAGATTGGCCCCTGGAGACCGGACCTTCTGTGACAACGTGAGGCCTGAGAAGGCGTCTACTCGACCAGCTTTCGACTTTGAGCATTTGCTAGCAGGAAGAGGAATCGAAGTATTCCAGGTAAAAAAGTGTGACGTAAAAAATGGGGAGTTAGTGTGGGCTAATCTTTTAATAAAAGATGTATATTTTATTTTCAGTACTCATTAAGTGGCTGGAGTGCCTTAATTGGGGCAGGGCAGGTGGTCAGCCCTGTGGCCATGAAGATGAGAGTCTATTGAGACTTGAATCTTGATTCAACCTTTAAGTTTACTCATGTTTTTGTAAGGGTGGGAACTAATGATTTGAAGAACTTAACAGATCCAGGGGTAAAGAGGTATCCCNATAGGTCAGTGATAGAAATCCAATTTTCTGAAGATAAGTACAAAAGATAGAAATGAATTCAACACAGCAATTGGCCAGTGCGCGAACCGACCAGGGATTCTCTCCCAAACAGCACAAGCCTTTGTTCAAATCGACAGGTAAATATAACAGGATAAATATGCACAACAGTTTTGATAAGAAAATATGCACAACAGTTTTCGTAAGAAAATATGCACAACAGTTTTCGCGGACTTGTAAATTTCTCAGCTAGGACGAATTTCACAAACACGACGTAACGCAGCGATAGCAAAATTTGGACTGTGTTTTTCACAGGGAGTCGAGGGTCTTATATAATTTTTTGTCAATATGTTCTTGAATCCAAGTATCTTCCCCAGTTGCTGGGTTTCCTCAAAAATACCAGGTGTTGGTGTTTTTACAACATCTGGCTATTGGTAGGCAATTCGGAAAAATATATTTTGCTCCCCGGGAACCGGGTGTTTTTAGCTTGTAAATTTTTACAAGGCTGCGCAGTTTCCAAAGACAATTATTTTACAAGGGTGCGCAGATTTCGATGACAAGTATAAATTACTCTAGAGCTGTCTTTTCAAAAACATCTCAAAGTCAAGCGTGTCGTGTTCCTCAAACGGCAAATGGTTCTCAGGAGCCGAAAGAAAAAATAAGAAAGAAGAAACCAGAGGGTAGCGGCCAGCAGCTGGCAAAGTTTGGACCCTCTTTAACCCCTAGGAGACAAATGGGGGTCATATGACCTCCTTGCTAAATAATAAGAAAGAGAAAAGAAAAAGAGGGGTCAATTGCTAGAGAAGGGAATTGTTTTTCAAAGGTTTTACAATTTGTTTTGACTTGCCGCCCCGTCAGGGGGATTATTTTGCAGTATTTTGAGACACGTCCCGAGACGCGCTGATTGAGTTTCGAGAAACTCGTTTCCCTGTTACCCTTTTCAGGGATTTTCATGACTGTTGTCAAAGTTGGCGGGAAAATTCTGCACACAAATTGCAAAGCAATCAAATTGCAAGACAATGTCAAATGGTATGTTTTCTACATGGCATTTGATGTTTAATGTCTCTCTTCATAGGCTGAATTGCATGGCAAAGGTTGAATTGAGAGTCAACATCCCAGCAAATTTGACCATCAAATTGTGGGATGGTTGTATTATGAGAGGTCCAATTGCAAGGTACCACCTGCACCTGGATTAAATTTTTCAAGTCTTTCTGTGAAAATTGGTTTTTTAAAGCTGATTTGAAACATACATTCAGGTCAAAACATTTTGCCCCCCCCCCCTCTCACAAACACTTAAAATATATCCATTTGAAAAATATATATACAGTATATACTGTATAATGTGTATATACATCCAGTACTGTACATACGAGGGTTCTAACAAAAGTTCATTCCGAGAACTTTTGTTAGAACCCTCNTGTGCCAAAGAATATGGTTGCCCTAAAGAATAATTTTTTTCCAGCTCGATTAGACGCCATCTTCATTTTCATTCCGAGAACTTTTGTTAGAACCCTCGTACAAACGCATGATTCTTTGGTTGGCATCCCTCTTCTTTATTTGACACAAATGCACAGCATCACCCAGTATTTATAGTGAACACAATTCAAAGCATAAGGTAATCAGCCTGTTCCTGGATAATTATCAAGGAATTTAAAAGAATCTTTGAGAATAAATCCTATAGAGCTTACAATTTTCCCTGGTCCTCCAAGATTTTGGAAAGGACCTTTTTTTTATCAAATTGTGAGCATCTCAAGTTTTTTAAAAGTTCAGATCTGATGGTGTGGAATGTTGGGAATAAGAACAGAAGATGTTTGATTGATGAAGTAACCATTATATTTACATTGCAGTAATTAAAAAAACTTGAACACTGGAGAATTTAATAAGCTTAATGTTGAAATGCCGTGAGTTTGTTAATGTAGAGCCACAGTACCCATGTAATTCTTCAGGTAACGAGACAAACTTTTAAAAATAGGCATGAAGTTGATGAAGTAAAACAGCTGATCGCTGGTGCTTTTTCCTGAGCAGCGTGATTTTTGTCCGGGTGCTTTTCTCCCAATAACTACCCATTGAAAAGAAAAAAAAAACATCTCCAGGCAAATTGGACTAGTTATTTCCTCCTCCCCGGACGAATAAAAAAGACGACATCGCATTGAGAATGATACCAGTATCGATTTCTCGCTCAATTGCTACAAGGAAATCGGATTTCTTTTTTTTCGCGCAAGGTCAAGAAATGACAGGGTTACAAAAAAATATAATAGTATCGACGGAAATAACCGAAGAGTTAACGGGCTTAGCCTTGGAATATCGGTTACCGGTCGGAAGGCTTCTTTTTCGGATGAAGTGACGCAATTACGCAAGCACGCGCAGTTTATAAATATCGCAGCGTCGTAAAAATGACGGAAGCTATATAGATACCAGACCTTGATCTGGATTTTTTTTAAATATGTATATCTAACGTCTGGAAAAATCAAAACGTTCGGGAAACCATACATTGGGTCTGATGATGCTTCGGCGAGACTATAAGGTGTAATAAAGATAGGAAAATGAAGAATCCATCATGTCCATACCCAAAAACATCAATTAAACCCCAAGGCGACGACGAAAATGCAAAATTGGTCTTGGTGAGAACTCGTGCCCCTCCAAAAGTAGTAGAACTCTGCAAGCGGTGCCAACTGCTGCCACTAGCACCATTATTTGTGGTTCCCTCGATTGCCACGACACTCGGAGTTTTGCTCCCATTCTGATTAGACTGAATCTTGATAGCCTACTCGAAGTTGATTAATGTTAGACACTGAATACACACTAGTGTATATTTCGCATTTTCCTTGCGATTTGGTATTGGTTCTTTTCTGTTGGAGGCCCACTAGTTTCCAGGTCATGGAAAATATCCTAAAAAAAAACCCCCAACTTACCAAGGACCGCTGATGACTACAGTATTTCCATCTGTTTGAGTAACTCATGTCTGATTTTTGATGATGATGTCACCCAATGCACATACTGTACTGTCAAATTCTGCAAGAGTATCAAATAAACTTGATACTGTATAATTGTATATGGTACTTCGAATAAAGCGTACAAAATTTCCCCGAGTACCAGGCGAATATTTATTTTTCAAAATCAGGTTCCAAAATACGGTGCGTGTGATAAAAAAATTTAAAGATGTTCAGGTGCGTGTCATAGGCAAGTCATCAGTTAGGGGATATTTTGAATCTTCAGCAACTTTTTCAGATATTAATTTATTGAAAGAAATTAAAGGATGTAAAATACGGTGGATGATAGCATAAAGCACAAAAGATTATGAAAAATTAATTGAATTCACGTTCAATTTAGGCCTGAATTAAATTTTGAAAATTTAATCACAATTTTCAGGTACAGGATGAATGAATGAATGAATGAACAGGTACATTCCTTATTAGAACTTAGAAGTGCCTATATACGTCAAGCAGAGATGCATTTTTCACGAAATTTCAGTTTTTCAAATTGACATGTGTGTGTGTCATATTTGTAGTCGCATTTTCCTTGAAACTAATTACTGCACGAAAAGACGAGGGAATTAATTTTTTCATAAATTCCGCATCATTCATAATTATATTCTTTTGTTTTAATCACAAAAAGAAACACAAAAAGAGCCAATGCATGAAGGGAAATTATTAGTACTACAGTACAGTACATGAATCTTATTGATATTAATAAAATGTATTGTCAAAAATGAGAGGGGTGCCAAAAATTGAATCAATTACGAAAATGTCCCAGTTGTGGATTGAAAAAGAGAGCTGGAAAGTCCTAAACAATTAACGGTGCCTGGAAAAATGCTAGTCTGAATTGGAAGGTCCTGGCCCAAAAAAATGTAAGCATGGCAGTTATTTTCAACTTATTCTTCCGTATATGCTGTCCATCGAATTATAGATCAAACAATAGAATGGAACATCGGAAACAATTTAAGACCATCTTCACGAAATTAATTTTTTTCTAGGTGCCCTGCAAGACTTTTGAGAAACCCCTTTCCCTTTGTACCAAAGATTATGAGTTATTTTACTTTCAAGTACTGTACTGTTTGTTCGTCACACCGAGACAACGGAGGAGAAATAAAAGATGATTGGATTCATCTGTTACAAAGGGGACTGATTGTAACTGCTGACTCTTGTTGAGTCAGTAGTCCGTGACGAATTTTCGGCACCGATTCAGATCCTTGTCCGAGGTCGATAGCTTCCAGATTAAGACGATTTCCGGCACGATTATAGTCAACGAACGCTCCATCGACAGGATCATCCTTTCGAACAAATAAATCTTACGCGATTTTCGCGTCGTCGTCGTCGTCGTCGTCCAGAACGATTAGAATCCAGCCCAGACGAGGCCTGGGTTTTAATGCTGCCAACTCTGGGAATGAAGCCTCGTGATGGTGATCACGAAGAATATTCCGACGCTCTTCAAGAAGATAAATTTGAAATCCCACGTCTTTTTGATACTTTCTGCTGTGTAGAAGGAAGTGATCAGTCAGTGACACCGGAATAGGATCAAATCGTCGCTGAGGGGCTTCATTCTTTGATGTTTTGATAATCCGTTTCATCGATTTCCCACTGAGTCTTTTTTGGGATCTTTATTGCAAAATCTAAGACGTGTATATTGTCTAAATACTAAGTTGTTTAAGTACGTGGAACGCGTCTCGAAGCAATTTCCTAGGAAAGCTCAATCGAGAAACCGTGTACTGAGGTACTGTACTGTACTCATAACATGATGATGTTTTCCCAGTATAGCGAACAGTTATTATATCGTATCCGATTAAGAAAACAGAAGCACAGAACAATGCCCAATCAATATATGAGCCAAATTAATCTCTGTCGAACACGGAATTTGGACGTCATCCATATTCAAGAAATTATGCACGTCTCTATCACCGTAGAACACAAGTATGAATACAAAACAAATAAACATCATTAAAAATCAAATTTTATTTGTTGTTGTTTAACTTTTGTCGCTGTCATTAATTTGCATTCACTGCGATCAGAGCACGGTTTTCAGTACTGTGGAATCTCTTGCTTATTCTCGTTCATGGGTAGGTAATGACATTTTGAGAAATATATTGTGGTGGAAAAAACAAAAGAATATCCTGATGGTTTGTCTCGATGGATTCGTAAAAAAAAGGCCAGATGTAAAAAAAGACTTAATTTTAAATGATGGCTGGTCACGAGTGTTTGCATCTGCTTGATCAGATTTACCTCCCCTATATATATTGTGCATTATTCATCAATATATTTTTGTTGGTCTCGCAAGTCTTTTCCCAAGTTTTTAAATATACTATTTGCCTCTGACATGATTTAAGGTGCGAGTATAGAACCTTAATCATCTCGGCTTAGAATGACGGTGTCGAGACTTGAGGTGATGAATCGGAAAATACAAGACAGCTCATTCGATTTTGTAGCCTTAAATTTAATGTGGAAATTAATGTAAATTGGAGATCAGAATTGTGTGCATCAGACGTTGACAAAATATGATACTTGATTGAATGCATAATCTCACGATGAGCACGTGAAGCATTTATAAATAGCCACATTTTGAAAGACAGCAGAAATGCCTTTTGTACTCAAGAATTTCGTTAAACCTTTTTAAAACGGGTTTTTGATTGGCGCTTTAATATGTTAGGTATGCATACATAATCTTTTGATTTTGCATATCCATGACAATCAATTGTTATTGTGGCATCTAATTGTCTCTGATATAATTGAGAGTCTAAAATACGATCTTTCTTTTTTAGATTAATCTCCAATCAGAGAAATGTACAAGAACTTGAGTCCGTTTCTTGTTTCCTGCGCATGAAAATTGCGTGTTGAAAAGCGGAAAGACTATATTGCAAGGACAAAATAGCGGGAAAGGCGACCTTGAAAAGGCAGGAATAAGCCTGCTCAGTACAGTACGTTCTTTTTTTTTGGCGTGATCTGAAAAAAATAGAATAAAATGAAAAGAAAATCGACGTGTCGAATTTCACAATGAGTCGAGTTCTTGTTACACGCTATTCTCAGAAGCTTTGATTGCAGAGTCAAAAACGCTCGGCTGTGATATAAACGGTACTAAGATGACGGAAGCTCGCGCAGCTGCGAAACTGCCTTGATGTCTTAGATTTTTATTTTATTTTAAACATTAAATTTTCGTTTGATCTTGAAGGAGAAGAAAAACAGCAGCGCGAGAAGCCAAGGCCAACAGCTTTCACGGCTCTGTTCTTGAGTCCGTTATCTGACCCGATACTGTAAACTTCAGGCATGCAATTCCGATCCTTCGTTTTTGATCTTGTTATTTCATGTCAAATGGAGCGAACAGCGCCTTTAATGTCCGAAGACCGTTTTCTCATTGATTAGCTTTTCGTAAATCGATATTCCCTTGAAAATGTATCTCAGAGATAAGCTGAATACCGTCAAATTGATCGCTCGTCGGTAAATCAATCGATAAATGCTTATATCGTGCTTCGAAGCATTTCGTTTCTGACGGCCTCGACTAATTCGAGGGTATGCTTACATATATGCGTGATATCCTCAATTTAGCATTTTCGCAGTATTTTCCCATTTCGTGTCAGAAGCACGAGAATACTTGAAAAGCGAACAATACAATCGTTCAGTACAGTACAATATACTGCTTTCGAAATCAAGAATATTCATAGATATTTTTTTTGGGCAACCCTTCGAATATTTTAAATTTTATGAGTTCATTTGTAGCAGTAATGTATAAGAGTTGTGTTCGTTTTAAGCGACTTTGATTGAATGTGCGGCCAGGCAGTTTTTATCTTTATGAGATACAATGCAGTACAGTATTCAAATTGTTCAGAAAAAATGATCAAGGATGTTTGATATTTTTTCCTAATTCTTTCTGTAGAATGCTGTGCGTTGTCAAATTTTCATTTTCATCACTTTCGTTGATGCAGTATATATTTAATTGAAGGTTTTTTCGTCATCGATTGCCCAAACGGATTTTGGAACTAAAATGTCCAACATTTTGATGTCACAGAGAGACGAATTAAAAATTCCTGCCAAAATACTGTACCTCCACTAAAAAATTATTACGGTATATGCATTTACTCTCGACTTGAATCGTAGTTCCGTGCCCATTCCAAGACTTTGCCTAGTGTTCAAAATAATCCATCGCATTAAGAATACATCCGTGAATGCGTGATTCCCAGAGTATTAATTTCTGAGAAGGTCTCGAGTCGCATGCAAATAAAATCAAAACGCGGGCTTCGAAAGTCAAGCAGCAGAGGCAAAGATGACTTTTATTCAGAGAAAGAAATAAAAACAATGCGATTAGGACAAGGAAATCAGCACTTGAAAAAGATTCACACTCTCAATACGTTCTCGGTGAGCATTCATTTGAAATCTCTTAGACGGAAAGGAACCAACAAGCCAAAAATAGCACGTACTGTATAGCATCACAGGAAGAGCCGCAATAAATCATGTAAAAACCATTTCAAACCCAACACACTCTATAAAACGCCGAGAACAAATGTTCTAAAAAATAAAATCGACTAAAACAAAAACATGTCGCTATAACGTCATGCATAAAAAAAAAAAGAAGACTTGTAATCATAATTCTCGCGTTTCCCATAAGGCACACTGTCGCTGCTGACCCCCGCACTCATTCAGGACTGCATTGTCTTTTTCGTCTCTCCACGCATTTTTTTTTCTCGTTGTTCTTTTATCCCTCGAAGTGAATACAAAAAAATTTTCGTACATAAATAATCATTTTAAGAGCCAGGGGAGGTTAACTATCCTCGCTCATGCGTTTGCTTGCGAATATATCGCATGCGAGATGAAGACGAAGCGCATGCATGCGCAAGATACACGCAAGAGATGCTAGAGAGGTTTTCGTAGACTTCTTTTGTTTTGTTTTTGCTCTACCCCCCCTCTGACGGAATTTGGAGAAAAAATATGCAAATATTTAAATGCGGCAACATTTCTCCTACACGTGTTGCACCCCAACTGGGCACACGAACTTATCACCGCCATGAGCGATGACCGTCCGTGACGCTTCGCATCTTATTCAACCGACCGAACTCACACAAAGATTTTAAAAACGAAGTACAAAATGCTCAAGTCGACAACAATGAGGGTTATGAATTACAGTATCATTTTCCTCCTGGATTCCTTCAAACTGTAAAATAGTATATTCCCGATAGAAAAAAAAAAATATATATATATATAATTCTGGAAGTATATGACTACTACCGTATTTCGAAAATTACCGAGCTTCCCCAAAAATTAGGCCAGCCTTGTGCACCATCATCCTAAAAAAATATTAGATAGATCTTATTTTTGGTTAAATTCTCTACCTTGTTTAAAAAAATGAAACAAAATGGATCGATTACAATCGGAAATTCCGTCCATAACTTTACGGAGGTGGAAATAATTGTTTTACAGAATGTCGAAGGCCGGAGAAAAATGCGTAACAGGGGAAACATAATTTAAAGAATGAGTGGGAGGATTAGAAGGAAGTTGAATTTTAAAATCCCGGTGAGGTCGTCACGAAAATCAAGGTATGGCACTTTTGGGCCGGGTTTATTTTGGGGATGGGCTTATTTAAAATAGAAAAAAATATTTTAGAAGAGTGCTACGGTCTCCTGAATGACGATGTACTATTTTCAAGAAAACACGTTTCCAAAAAAAAAACATTTCCAGCTTGCAATCACCTAGTAAAAATACATATAAAATCGTTTTGACAAATTTATCCAGGAAATGCAATTCCCTCTAAGGAATGCATGCCATCCTTCAAATTTTTTATTTCGATGAAAGACCACGTAATAATAAATGGTAAATTTCTAATTTGCATTAAGCCTTCGTCAGCTAGGCGAACCCCACAATCCGCACAAATAAGTAAATGTCACAATTTCTAATTGATCCCCTATCCAATCAGAAAAGCTATGAGAGAATACAGGATTTGATTACATATATTGCGCCTGAATCGGCAAGAGAATTCCTCGCATTCCGCTGCTGCACTTGCTCTTATAGGAACTTCATTACGACGACTTTTTTCAAAAGCGAAGATAAATCCTTCTAAAAAATAACGCAAATTATCCGAGCACCCGAACCATGGCAAGCAATCGAAAAAAAAGACGAACCCATGGCAACGAAACAAACACGCATATACCGTATTAAAGTCACTTCCTTTCATTCTAATTTTTTGACTTGTCCAAGCACCTAATACCGCACGTTTGTTCTCTCTTTCTATAGCAGTCTTCAGACTAAAAGAATGCTGACGCTAAAATCATTCGCCCATCACAGTCCTTCCAATTTAAAAAAAATGAATGGTCTGAAAGAAAATTTTCCGTTATCGCATGTAACGCTCTTAGTTTAGGGTGAACGAATGGCACTGACATAGGGCAAAGAATGCGTTATTCTTCATAAATATCATTTTTTGTTTTTGTTTTTTGTTTTGTTTTTTTGAAAAAAGGAGGAGCACAGAATCAGGATTAAATTGCGGATAATGCCCTGCCGTGTCATGTTCGAGCGTCGAAGCACGGAAACGTGCGGTTATTCTCCTTCTTTTTTCGGAATTCTATGAATCTGAATACTGTGATTATTTTAGGCACTATTTCATCAACGAGTGCTTAGGCATTAGTTCACCTTGATGAAGGTGGGAAATTCGAAAATATATCTGGAGCTTGATAATCACGCTCGAATTATTCAATTTTCTGAGAGCGTTTTCCTGCGTGCGAACGCTTCGAACTGCGGGCCAACGTTAAAATACCATGTGCACGTTTTTTTTTATTCTTAGTTCATAAAAATGTTTAAAATGTAAGGAACTTTCGAAATTTTGACTGGCAACCGCAGAAACAAGCATTGGTCAAAAATCTGAGATTGACTGCAAACATCAAGAATTTGTGAAGTCAACTTCCGCCCGTTCATGTAATACTGATGACGAGGGGTTAAATGCTGATTTCCTGCTCACATTCTCTTTTGTCTTTGATTATCCATTCTTTAATTGTTTTCAATTTTGCCAATAGGGTGTAAAACAAACTCGAGTTTTGTCCGTTTTAGCACACTCGTATCAAAACCGTCAATTTCTGCCTCATATTAATTCAAAAGTTCTCCACGGACATTAGAATTACACTTTCATTTACTCAATTTCATAATCGTCATTCATCTTTACAAATGCATTTTCACGCGATTCTCCGAATGTTAAAATGCCATTTTAGAATATAATTTTGCATATATTTTCGGGAGCATTGTGGATATTTCATGCTATGAACAGGTAATTTTCGAACAGTCAGTAAAGAATATGAACGAGAGTAATAATCGATTTCTGAGTTGATTGATTGCCATTCAGCGAGTCTTTTGCAATTTATAGCGATCAATGAACTTTTGCTGAAAATAAACTGAGAAGAGCTCGTATTTTTGTTTATCTTGACATTAATTATCATTTTGCTAAAATAATTTTGCGAAGGTGGAATGTTGGAGTTATTAAATGATTGTTCTCTCATTATACATTTCATCTTGCGGTGGTTGATTTTCGCAGAAAATAAAATGAAATGATAATAAGCTAGGCTCCATTTTGGAAATTTTGACCAGCTGTTTTCTATAAAAATTCCGTGTAACATTACAAATTTAACTGGGTTTTTGGTCCGCGGGCCATTGCTTATCCACAGAGCTATTTTTTTGCCAGTCAGAAAAAGTATATTTCTCTTACAATTATTCAGTCCGTAAAATATTTTTCTCATCCAGGAATTTATAATAAAAAAAAGAAGCTTAATTTTTTTTAGCTTTTTCTACTTGCAAAAAATGGATCGGGAGGCCTGTTGGACAGAACGGCAGCCCACACGTGTTCCAAGTCACAATATTCTAGGGGCAAATCAAAAAGTCAGGGCAATACTTGGCGATGAAATCCCCCCCCCTTTTCGCTGTGTCTCACTGACTTCGCCTCTCGCAGGGCGGAAAGTTACGACTTATTCTCTTCCGGTGAATGCCTGGAAAACAAGGAACCCGGCTTCCGGTTCTGCAAACGAGAAAGCAGAGATAGTCGACTAGATCTCTGTGGAACAGCTGGGTCGGCTTCAACACCACCAGCTGGCTCTTCGTGCTGGTGGTCACCACCCGCACCAGCACCACTGGCTCCATCGGTGATCTTGGATTCGTCACCAGCCACTGACGATGGTGCTGGGTTCACATCCTCTGACTGGCTCACTTCCACCGTCGACACGATCGTCTTTGTGCTGACAACTGGATGAGCAGTGTCGACACTGTGCACGTGCTGATCTTGCTGCTGCTGCTGGTCAATGTCAGCATCAACGGGCTCAGGACTCTCTGACGCGAGTTTCCCGCGACGGAAAATGGCGTTGCGGCGTTCTTCCAGGGACAAAGAGCCCTGCTGCTGTTGTCTCGGCTGAGATGCTCTGTTGACAATGTTCAATCTCGGGCGACTGCGGAGCCGGGAAATGATGTCTTTCGGACCCGAGGGCTCTTCTGGTGCATTATCTTTCCCGGAGTCTTCCGGTTTCTTGTCCTGGGACTTGGATTTTGACCGGGACTGAGATGAGCTGATGGGGCTGCTGCTCGTGCTGCCAGTGTTGGTTCTGCCGGGGAGACGAGCCACGGGTCGCAAGCGGCCAAGGCGCCCAAGAGGCGACTGCACCACTGCTGGTTCCTCAGTGGTGTCCCTTGATGCCGCCTCAGCACCCGGTGCTGGGGAACTGGCATCAGATCCTGTGGAATCCTGTTCTTCGGCACCTCCTCCAATGTCTGACAATGAATGAGAAGCGGTTTCATGGCTTTGGTCCAGGGATGGTGCTTCAACATCACTTGCGGCAATTTCAGACTCTAAGTTCTCTTTGGCAGCGGGTTGCTGTTGTTCTAGGCCTCGTCTCGGTGGAAATAGTCGCCCTGGTCTCACGGGTCTTTGCCCAAGCACTGCACTGAGTCCTGCTGGTCGACGTCTGATAGGTTTTCCAGAGTCTTCTACAACTGTCGATGCTGGGGCTTCAGATTCAGGCTCTGGTGGAGGTGAGTCAGATTTGGCAGCATCAACTGCCTCATTACTGGGCGTCTCTTCAGCACCACCTTCCTGTTGCTGGCCGCCATTTCTGTTTCTCCGGAAGATTGGATTCCTGGGACGAGATGCAGGAATGGCATTGGAGACGATTTGCCTATTTGCATTTGGTCGTGCAAAAGAAGGACGAACCCGGGTTCTGGATCTTGTTCCTGGAAGATTTGAGTCTTCTGTTGAGACTTTCTGGTCTTCTGCCGGGGGTTCTGAGGTCTTTTCTTGTTCCTGCTGGTCTTCCTTGACCTCGTTTTGGGCTCTTGCTCCTGCACCAGGCCTGAACCTATTTCGCGTATTGAACCTGGCAGTGAGATCCGTTGTGGGTCGGGTTCTGGTTTGCCCTGGACGCGGTCTTGTCGGCTGTTGCTGTTGCTGTTGACGTTGTGAACTGGATTCTACTTCAGGTGCCTTTGACGCCGTGGGAACCCTGGAACGGGTTCGTGAATTCAAAAGATTCAATCTGCTGTTCGGGTTGAACCTCCCGGGACGACCTCGGCCTTGTTCCACTTCAGGTTGTTTTGTTGTAGTTGTTGTTGGGGCCTCAGTTGTTGTAGTAGTTGTAGTAGTAGTAGTAGTGGTTGTTGTTGTTGTTGATGTGGTGGCAGGCTGAGTTGTCTGGAAATTGAATGTGGTGTCAAGGTCAATTGACAGAGTCGTGGGTCTCAGATTAGGGAATGCTGTTTGAGGCTCTGACTCTCTTTGAAACTCCAGTTGCTTGACAATCTCCGGATCAATAAGCTCTTCTGGGGCTTCCTGGAATGGAATCTGCGGCAATCTTTCTGATTCATTAGGAGGTCCTTCGGGTCCAGTTTCATCAATGATGAACTCTTGCTGCTGTTCCTCTTCCACTACTGGTGGCTGGAATCTTGAACGAGGCGTGGTTCTTGGTTGCGTGAACGAGTCAAGACTTGTCGTGATTTCTTGGCTACCACCGAATGGGGAAGGAGTATTGGGCAATGCTGTAGACCCAGTGTTGAGTGGGATCGGGCGGAACCTTTCGTCGAGCACAAACAATGGATTGTTCTCGGGCTGGGTTCCAAACAATCTGGGGTTCTCTGGCTGTTGTGGCACACGTTGTCTATTGTTGCCTTGCTGTTGTTGGGGTTCCTCGTTTTCTCCACTGCGAGAGGGGAAGCGTCTCAGAGGAGGCAGTCTGTCATCCGGAACAACGAATGAGGGATCAGGAAACGCTTCAATGACTGGGCGAATCGGAGCCGTTTGGCGGTTATCTGGTTGCGGGATCCCTCGGAAACCCGGATCCCCGAATGGGAACTGCTGGTTCCTCTGTTGGTTCGGTGGAGGAGGAAACCTGTTGAACCCGCCGGGAATGTCGAAGTTTTGCTGGAACTGCGGGGGCTCAGGGGCTCTCACATTTTGCTGCTCTGGCTGCACGTTCCCGAATCGTCTGCTGTCCCGAGTCGGATCAGCATCTTGTTCTCGTAAAGAGTTCCCTTGGTTGTTCACCACAGGCTTCCGAGAGTCCACAAATGGTCGCCCGGTCGTCACTGCTTCTCCAGATGTGAAGCTGAATCTTGGTGGCTGTTGGAATCCCCCGAAATTGTTCGGCTCCACATCCGTTTGTTGTTGTTGCTTTTGCTGCTGTTGCTGTTGCTGTTGTTGTTGTTGCTGTTGTTGCTGTTGCTGTTGGCGACGAGGCGGGACTTTCTGCTGTTCAAGCCGCCTCGGGGGAGGAGGCTCTTGAAACTCGAACGAATCCGGTCGGTTGCTTTGTCGGTTGTTTCCAGCTGCTGGTCGCTGTTGGGGTCTCAAGTCAATCTCTGACTCAACATCAAACTGCGGCTGGTTCCTGCTTCTGGGATTCTGTTGCTGCTGACGAACCGGTTGTCTGGGTTCTGGTGGGGTATTACGGAATGCTTGCTGAGAATCCCTTGGAGCAGGAGGAGGAGGTGCAGGTGCAGCGGTAGTAGTAGTAGTTGTTGTCGTCGTGGTTGCTGGGGTTTCACTGGGCACCGAATCAGGGAAATCGACATCCGCAGGCTTTTCCGCGCCGTCATAATCATAGTAAATGTATTCGTACTCGTATAATTGACCATTAACTTCTTTGACCACGATTTTAGAGCTGGTCTTTGATTCCGCGGTCTTAAGCAGCTTCTCGTCAAAAATGTCTTTGCCTGGGACAAAGGACTCTTTGTCGAAGTCGTTGCGGAAGATGAAGTTGTCTTTAAATCCGATGCTGTGCTTCTCTTCTTTCCGTATCACTGGTGCTGATGGTTCGATGTCGTCAAGCAGCTTCTTGCTGCGTTTGCCACCTTCTTCCATAATTGTTTCAGGTTCTTGGTGCTCTTTCAGTAAGAAAGTATCATCGGTTTCCGGGTCTTCTAAGACAACCACCTCGGATCCAATTGTCGTGGATTCTAGACGCTTGTTCTCGGACTCGATGGACGAGGTTGTTTCTTCGTCAATGGGAATCGGTTCCTCTTTGACTTCCTCTGGTGCTGGTTCTTCGACTTCTTGAACGACTTCATCGTCTTGGACGAATTCGGGGACAAAATCTTCTGTTGATGGAGTAGATACTTCCGCTTCTTGCTGCTGAATTGTTGATTCAGTGATGAACTTTTCCAGTGATTCGGGAAGCGAGGTTGTAGCTTCATTCGCGGTTTCCTTTTCCGTAGTGCTGATTTCCTCCGGCTCTTGTTTTTCTTTGTCCTCGGCGAATTTTGCAGTTTCTTCTAGGAATCCCGGGGGAAGATGCATTTGCACGAGTCGAATCGTCTCATCATTGGCCTTTTTGTCAGCAAAGTGGAAACCCGACACCGAAAATGGTTCCAATGCCACGTCCATGCCATGGTCTTCGGTCGTCGTGGACTTTTCCACACTGACTCTCAACGCAGGCTTTTCAGCCGCCTCTCCGAGAACTCCTTCGACGGATTCAGGTCGGATTTGAACCTTAGACACTACGACTTCCGGTACACTAGTGACGACAGAGATCTCCGTTTGCACATGCGATGCGGATAACTCAGTGTCGACTAGTCTCGACGACACAGTCGCAGAATTAGTTTCTCGGGAAATCGCGTGACCCGGAGGCGCGAGGAAAACACTTGCTGCGGACACTTTCCCGTCTTCGTCGATTTGACTTCGGAACAATTGCGTCAAATGATCCTCGTCGACTCGGGCGCCATCTGAAATGGCTGCGAAAGCAGGGTGAACTCGACTCTCGGCTTCGCCCGATGCCACAAACATGTCGAAGGGCTCTTCTTCCAGTAATGCCTGGTGTCGTTTCTTGTCAGCGACTTCCGCGCTGACGTAAGGCCGCGCTTCGACTACGAACACGTCGGACGAGGACTGCGGAGACACCTCGTCTCCGTGCGATGACTCAGCAGCGTCGTGTTCAAGGTTGTGAGGAGAAGCAGCTGATGTAGACGATTCCAGCGGTGCTGGCGTTGTTGCTGTTGTTGTGGACGGTGATGGCTCTGATGTGGTTGTGATGATGGCGGCGGGCTTGGATTCGAGAGTGGATGACGAATCGCCTGCATCGCGGTTGAGGAACTTTTGCCTGAGTTCGCGGAGTCGATTGGAATCGATTCCTGAACGCTTTGGCTGTCCGAGGTCCTGTTGAGCTTGGAATGACACGAACTCTTCGCCGGGTCGAGGCTCGACGATGAGTTCCGGTTCTTTTCGCTCAGACTTTCTGGGAGTAGCCTCCGTGGCGAGCACCAGCAATGCCGGCTCTGTCACTGGTGAAGCAGACGCTTCTTTTGGCTCTGTAGAAGATGGCGACGCTTCGGTGATCGGATCGCGGAATTCGAGACCCTTCGGCCGACGTTCGGAGTTTTTCTTGAGCAAATCCGCGAGGCTCTTGCGCTCAAAAACGAGCCCCGAGCCAGTGGAAATAACCCGGGTCTTTTTTGGGGCGAATAAATTAGAGGATTCTCCTTCTGCGCTGACGGCTGCGGCATCGACGACGATCCCCGACAGTGCCACGAAGGACACGAAGACTCTGTATGACGACAGGAAGAGAAAGAAAAATTCAAATGTTAAATTCGACTCTCAAACTTCTGATTTTCACGATTTTTATTTATTGTTCTGATTTTTATTCATTGTCTCTCTATGCGGTAGAGATTAAACTGAGCAATCATAAGTATTGTACTGTATATAGCTAATACTGCACTTGTCAAGTGCTGACTTCAATTTTGTTCAGGACATTGTGTTTGTCGGAACTCAGAAGCAATCGTGCACATTACTTTTTGAACTTAAACAATGCTCTTTCACGCTAGGAAACGCCTTGAAATATAAAACATTATGGATTTTTAAAGAGAAGTTGCGATTAAAACCGTCTTGCATGTTGAACAAATTACTATTTCAGAAAATAAACTACGCCTTTTTGCCCTTGTAAAACGGTGTCAAAAATCAAGATGCGTCTTAAATTCTAGTAGATACAATGAAGTGCTTAACCATACTGTATAAGTCAATTTGTGCTAAATTCATGCGCTTCGCATTCGATACGTCAATTTTCGTGGAAAAGTTGCATTTTATGGTCAATTAAAATTGAGCATAAAATGCAACTTTTCCACGTAAATTGGCACTGAAAATCATAGTTTCGTGCGGCTTGCATGAATGCGTTTATTTTTATATTTGCCGGTATGATAAGGAGCATGATTGCTTCGGCTTCTGAACTAATTGAAGCCAAATATTTTCATGATTCTTTACAGTTTCTAGGAACCGAATATAATGCAAGACTTTCTAGAATTATGAAAAAATTATAATCTTTGAAAATCGATGGAGAGTATATACGGTAGTAATTTTGTCATGGCTCGAGACGTGATTTCAAAATTGCTTCGTGGTTACCTAGTAAATTGTCTTGTGCTAGTGAAAAGCTAAAAAAAAATCTGAAACAATTCTGAAAAGTTAGGAGCTACAAAAATTTTTGCCGCGAATCGGGTGAAGGAAAGTTCACGCTTGTTTTATGATGTCAATCCAAATTATTGATCAGCAAGATTTATCTTTCGACACCTCAGAATTGCCAAGGTATCTGATCCTTGTAAAAAAAAACATATAAAAACTTCAAAGCTGAGAATGGCAGCAACAACAACAACAAAAAAGAATTTTTCCCTCTCGTCCTTGGAATTTTATACGGCCATGAACACAGAATTTTTACGAACGAGCGAAAAACCCCGGAAATTACTTTTAAAACCTGTAATAATGAGAAAACGATGTTATTTCGAACAAAGCAGGCTCAAAGTTACGATCCTTTTTTATGGAGTGTGGTAATGAGGCATCAGCGTCATTGTAAATCGGCGCATGGAAACTCAATCTCACATTATACACGCGTATGCTAACTTCAGGGTCGAATCGAAGAAAAACGGGCATGTGTCGTCTTTGAGAAAAATACAGGGAAGATGCTTCATGAATTTTGTCAAGATTTCACTTTGCTGGAGATGGATGGAGCAGGGAACACAGGTGTGGCAGAATAATCGCTTGCGTGGCTTGACTAGAAATATACACGCAATACCAGTAAACGAACACCGAACTTACAATATACATCTGCAATCTATGTAAAGCATTTTCACGCCAATAATGCAAACAAAAGAATGTGATGACACGCCTATATTATTGTGACATCAGTCCTTTTAATAACAAACAAGCTCCAACCATATATGGCAGCTTATCAAAATTGAGTACTCGATCGAATCTATTCAATAATCCGCTACCCGATCATTCAAATGAATCATCATCAGGAACTAGTTGGCAGACTTATTAACATCGCGGCATTTTGACAGGAGTGTTTGTTGCAACCAGCAGACATGGGTTCTGAAGGGTAAACAAGTTATCCGCCTTGAATTGTGAATTGTTACTTTCTTGTGTTTCGTTGGAATAAAATGAATTGGAATCCATGCTTTTTTTCAAGTTTCAAGAAATTTTTAACTAAACGCTATATTTGTTTTTCGCTTATTATAAGCAATCAACTTTGTGTTGCTTTACCAACACCTCGTATTATGTTTCTGAATAATATTCAACATTTTCGCAACGAGGGAAATATTCGGATTGAATCCGCGAGGAGTTCTGCACCACTCCGGGATTTTACAATTTTACGCGCAGAGGATTGATTTACGACCTTTCCGCAAATAAATTATAAATCATTTCCGATCAAAAAATGCGAATCCTTATTATAAATTTTTATTCAAGCGAAGGAAATGGAGAACTGTCACGGATCGCGGTTCACGGTCATTTGAAGGCAGCTTGAAAAAAAAAAAAAAAAAAAAAAAAAAAAAAAGA
>CAJPEX010000014.1:38461-221223 GCA_905338405.1 Notodromas monacha | reverse complement strand
AAAAAAAAAAAAAAAAAAAAAAAAAAAAAAAAAAAAACAGAGCTTCATAGCTTGGAAGGACGAAAGGCGTTTTCGGAAGGAAGAAAAGGATTCTACAGTTGTAGTGATTTTTTTTTTCTAGCTTCATAATTTTATTTTGGTTGTCCCTGAAGGTTTCAGAAAGTGTGCGTTTGCCACAGAGTCACGCAACACTTAAGGTCGGTTGTTTTCATGTGCCTGAAACGCAATGCGACGACAATGTGTCGCAGGAGATCATTGCACCCGGTAGTTCGGGGCACATGATTTGAAGAAAATGCAAGTGAAAAAAGGGTTCATGATTTCCCAACCCCACTATTTCCGAATTCTTCGTCTCTTAGAGAGGAAGTTGAGACGATGACTATTTTCAGGGATGATTTGTGGAAATTTGCGACTACGCAATGATATTTACCTTCATAATCTGCCGGCATAATTCGCCTTGAGCGGCAATTAATTTCCCTAATAAAAGTTTAGACATTCATTTACATGTATTCAGTGACAACTTGTCACTGTTTTTTCTTAAGCTTCAACTACTTAACTAGCAGATTTCCCTGAGTTTTCCCCCGAGAAAACTCTAGTCCCAAAACATTTCCATAGCCGCAAAAAACCATTTTAAAAAGAAAATATGAAGTATTTCGTTCAACGTGCTGTAGGAAACTCAAAATAGGGAAAAATTAGAATTATAAACCACTTATCTAAAGTAAAAAGCGCCAGGATTTTTGCAGGAAATGATTCACATGACCTAAAAAAGTACCCATTGCACATTCGATTTTTCAGCGAATTGCAGAATGCTTCAATGCGAGAGCTCTCCGACCTTTCTTCATCGCAAGACCCATAAATCCAGCTCTTGAATCCAATTGACACTCGAGGAATGAAAAAATAATAATCCCAACAAAAACTCGATTGGGAGAGAAAAGGGAAGGGATCATTAAAAATATGAATATAGTGGTAAATTCATAGTCAAATTTAGCATACTACGGAGAGAGCTTTATTAAGAGGTACGGTACCAAGATTATAAAAAAAGATGGGTTATAAATTATTATTCTTTTCGGATGTAATGCGATAAAAATATGGTTATAAATTCTTCTTTTCGGATGTATAATGCTTCGTGAAGCTTCGCTACGAATTTCTCAATGCACTCATGAGTTCGCTTTAAAAATTCAATTCTTGTGCCCAATTAAAGAAGATGGAAAAATTGCGTTTCAGCAGTTTTGAAATGTGCATTTCAGGTCAAAAGGCGAACACCAACAGTTCCGGGTTATTACCTGGAATTGTTAGGAAGTCGAATTCCAAACCGTTAATTTTATCTTTAAAAGATAGTATATTTCTGAGGGAAATTACTTTCCGAGAGCAGATTCCAGTCAAATTAAAGCTTGATTTGCATTCCGCAATAGTTTCCGCGGATAAAAAAAAGGGCATTCACCTGTGTGCATGAAAGAATATAATCATTTTCATGAAAAGATGAAAAAGCTGTAGTCGGGAAGTTTGCACTAATTAAAAAATTAAATCATTTCCGGAAATTTTATAGAAACTGAACGACGGTCTAGAAAATTTTTGTTGGGCTTCGAATTTCATTTGGAATTTCGAGCGTAATGAATGTGTTCCTCGACAATCCGCTGATTGAGAAATTCAACCCGTCAACTCCGACAAAATTCAGTTAATGATGCACGCAATTAAACGTGAAAGTTCGACGGGGAAAATAAAGCGAATGGATTTCCACGTGTATTCTATTATCTATTTGCATTCGGGAATTTTATTCCATGTGATCCGCTTTTTTCAAGTTTCTTGAGAAATTTTCCGAGATATCATTTTTTCGACTTCTAATTTCGTTTGGGACTAATGATTATGTGGGATTATTCTATAAAAATCGAGTCTTCAGCGTTTTTTTCTTCTTGCAAAGTCTACGGATTGAGAAATCCAATCCAGCTATTCGGATGAATTTCAATTCGTGAAGGACGGAATTATGCGTGATGGTTCGGCGGGGAAAAGGCCGTCAGCAGGGGTGTTCTCGCCTTTCTCGTGATTTTCACTTTATTACTTTTGTTTTGTTTTTGCCTTGAATATAGTTGTAAAAAAGTTTTCAATTTCATATTTCCGTTTATTTTTGGTTTTTAAAAAAATTGTGCAGTTCCCAAATTATGACCGCAACTTCTCCACGAACGCGAGCTCACCATGCATCACGACGGTTTGGAGTCGGCTCGTTTCGGCCGTACTTAATCGCTCCTTGCGTGTTAAATTTGTCTCACCGCCAACACAACCCCGGCATTAAATTATATCCTTGGCGAGTTCATTAAATTTCTTCTGCTTGCCTTCGTCCGGTGTGCGAAGGGGGAATTAACTCAATTTTCCCCGGCCCTTCCCTCGGCCGCGTACTGAAAATATCACTCGTCCAGCCAAAGACGGGCGACCGATCCGACCGCATCCGGTTTTCCGCATGTTTTTCGGAAACAATCCCAACCCAGAGACTCTCAACGAAAATTGCGCCAAAGTTCGTTAATTGATGGGTTACCAAGCATTTAATATTTCGAATCAATTACGAGTTCTTCGAGGATCGAGCCCTCGAGCAAAGTCGAGTAAAGGAAAGCCTGCGGCCGAAACATCGTTCTATCGCTGATTTCGGAGGGAAAAAAAAAGAATAATACATGTTTGCCCTTTGGCTGGTCTTTTGTTCCGAATGTCATATATCATGTTTGGAATAAGATGCAAATTTCGGAAGTCAGCCGATGGCACATCACGATTCCTGCTTTTTTCATGGTGCATCTGAAAAACGCGATGACAAGTGTAAAACGGACTTTTCAGCAGAAATTTTGGCCGAAGTAGTCGTGTATATTTGCCGTCTATTTCCCTATTAATGCATACGGAATACTGAAGCTGCGAAAATATCGCGTAAATCACTGCGAGAACGTGTTTATTTCTCGCGAATGGCCGAAGGTTGAAGAATGAATTTTGAAGCCCCCTCCTTTTTTTACTGCCGTTTAGCCCGTGGCATTTGAATTTAAAAGAGCCCACAACTGTTCATTCATTTCAGTCGATCCTTTCAAATGCCGACCAGGAAAGTGAGGTGAGAAATCCGTTTCTGGAGGGCATCACCTTCCAAGTGTAATTCTTCATCAGTTGTTGGATGGTCGGGCCATTCAGGCGGAAATGTTGGGTGGCTTCGTGCGCGGGTCACCCAGGAGAAAAACCACATGTGGCGACTTCAGCATGAACTCTGATTATCCCACAACGTTTCTTTGTTGTTGTTGTTTAATTCTTTTTTTTTCAATTCCCAGACACCTTCGAAAGGGTCCCACAGTAGGAATAAAAGTGGTTCGTCATTAAGTAGCCGGACGAAGGAAGGTAGCAGGAAATCGGCGAAAGACCGGCGCGACGAAACCGCACTCGAATCGGCCAGGAATTACCTTAGCTTCTGATTATGGGTTTAGGGGGGCATTGATAAATGGAGAAAAAAAGCTTTTGGACCGGAAAATTTAAGCATAGATTCTATTCCGAATCGCCACTCATTAAATCGTATCAGCATCCCGAAAATTATAATACTGTACAGTCGCGGACGCAAAGAATATTGCGGTCTTGCATGAACACGACGAAATAGAGAATCAGAAAATCTTAGCGTTTATAACGCGATTTTGTTTTTGTTTTTTGCAATTATACAGGCCGCACTTACCACATGCAAGAAACGCGTTGAAAAACTCCTCTGTGGCCTATTCTCGGATAAATCTGAAGGTAGGCCACGTTGACTAGAATGTGCGGCCTATGAGAGATATTAACTGCACATTATTTGAGGAAATAGGCTGACAAAAAATCTGGGATAGAGAGAGCACCCAGGACATGTTTTCCTAGTCTTTTAGTCAGCGCCGTTAATTAGAGTAATTTCTGAATATATGTATAAGCTTCAGCATGTCGTACTTTTCTCACCATTTAAATTTACAACTCATTCATTAACGAAATACATCTTACTGTACAGTATTTTGCTTCCACTTGCAGCATTTTCCATTCCAAATTTTTCAGTTTCTGCGGCTTGAAAATATTTTTCCCTTTTAATAGCCGGAGGACCGAAATCAGAATGCGAAATGCAGTATATTACTGCGTAAAAGTTGATTTCATTCACATGACGAAACCGTGATTTAAATATGAAAGTAAAATTGCGTAAACAATAACCTCGTTGTAACGAATTTCGAATACTGTATAACAATTTTTTGGTCCCGAGTCGGTATAGTTTCCCTTGCGAAAATCTCAACATATTTTATATATACAACGAAATTAGTAATGGAGGTATATTGTCATTATAACGTTGTTTCACCCTGTTTTTGCATAACAGCCACAATAAGTATCCCATCGAACATTTTTTCATGAAATATCTCATAGAGCTGGCCTCTGGCACATGGAAAATTGGTCAGAAAATTATTAGTAATACATTTTGGTTAAAATAGATTTTGTATTTCTTTAGAGACCTATAAAGTTATAATTATTAGAAACCCTAGTTCAAAATTTTTAAGACTTATCAGCGAATGTTCAGGTTTCCAAATGAAAAAATTAGGAATCTCCATATCAATCAAATTTTTCATCGGCATAAAAAGTTTGTTTTCAAGCCGAAATTGTGGTAAAAATCTTATTACAAAAAACTTTCAGTGACCTCTGAAAATTTTTTTATGACAGAAGACTTTTTTTACTTTAAGAAAGCTCGTCCGGACTAACATTTTGAGGTAAATGCGAATAGGTGATAAGTGCTTATACAGTACAAGTGCTTCAACAATCAATAAAGCAGGACTTTCAATCATTTCGAACTCTTTTTTTGGCGAATTAATATGGTTAAACCCCCATTATTGTTACGAATAAATGCGATGTAGTGCGATTTTTATAAGATGATTTCACAGAATTAATTATTATGCAACATCACAGGAGCTTTTTTCTTTTTTTCTAGGATGCAGTGTCTAGCAATGCATTTCGTGGATTATTCTCGTCGTTTTTTTTTTCTTTGGGGGGATGATTACCAAGCACGTGGTACCAGGTTTGACGCATATGGGTAACAATCCATCTAGTTGCAAGCTGCAGGTGAAGGATTTCTTGTAATCTCTCGCATGACGAGGCGCACTTGATTGACAAGCTGACATACAACCGGGTTTCTGCACTGCCGTCGATCGGCTCAAGAACAGTACTTTCATATCAGGCATTATTTATTCAAGGTTGCACGTCGATCAGAAAAACAAGCTCAAGAAAAAGCACGTTTACGAAGGATAATATATCAGAGAAGCAAGCGAGCAAAAAGCGAGTCAACCGAAATTCAAAATATGAAATATCAACTTCTTAAGAAGGATTAGGTTCAATTAAATTTTTCCAATGTTTTAATTGCTCATGTTTATATTTAGCTTCAAGATTCGTACAATGGGAAATAAATTATTGTTGCGTTTTTGATTCATTTGTAATTTGGTCGCAAAGCAAAAACAATGAAAACGCAGCTACTCTCAGAGTCGGGTTTCACATTATGGATAAAAAAAACTGTACCGTCCTCAACTCCAAAAATTTGGTATTAAACAAATCTCCCAAATGTTAAATACCCTATAAAACCTCGGTACGATGCCAACCGCCATCCACCACATAAATGAGGATGAAAGAAAAAATTCTGTTTGGTACTATTTTTGTCTTTGTTAAAACACCAATATTCGGGTGGAATTATCATTTCTGTGTAGCATTTCAAGAGAAAAAAGTTGAAAATGTTTATTTTTCAATAATTTGAAAAATATATAGAAAGGATTTTTTTAATTCAAATAAATTTCATGGAGTAAAATTAATTTTCTGGAAGAGGAATCCACACACTTTATAACAGCAATACTACTTCTGAAATTTTCTGAAGTTTCCAGAAAATGTGTATTTCTGTTGTTTTTTGAGTAAAATTGAATAATTGTAATCATATAATATAAAATGAACTACTGTACCTGTATTTACTTAAGTACCACGCACCCTTGAGTAGGATGTGCATCAGGGGTTTCCAGTAAATTTTTTTTATAAATTTTTTCCATGAGTAAGACGCGCACCACATTTTTAATTTCTCTAAACTGCAAGTTTAAAAAATACTAAAAACACCTAAATTTGGATTTTGACACGATTTGATGCTGAATTTAACTAAGTTTTAATCATTTTTACATGAGCAATAAATTTTTCGATTGAAATATGTCAAACATTTTCATTAGAATCAAATATAATGCAAACCTAACCTTTAAAAATTTTTTTAAATGTACTGTATATCCATCTATGACGCACATCTCCTTTCTTCCCTTTCAATTTTGAGAAAAAAGGGTGCGCCCGGTGATCCAGTAAATACGGTATTTGATAAACTACCAACCCTTTAAATTTAAACCATCAAAATCTCCCTAATCTGTACCATGATATTGTAAGTGAGCCAAAATTGTTATCAGTATCAGTTCGATTCGCGACGCTCGTGCTCCAATACCTACGCCAAGTATGTCGGCAGCATAAAAAAAAAAGACAGAAAACTAAGCATAAAAAAAAGAGCATGAAGAAAGAAAAGGAAAGCAAAGCCTTATTATGATGCGGGACTCGGAATTAGAGTTCGTGGGGTGTCCGTCAATTACGGCTCCATAGCCATCAGACCCCGATGCTCATATCCCTTCCGTCCGTCTATCGTCGTCGTCGTCGTCCCCCTCCCCATCACACCACTTATCCCACCTGCTTGCGAGGTCTTGTCCTTTGTTGCCCTTCCCCCCCCCCCCGGTATATATATGCAACACGTATGCGCACTTATATAGACGCGTATAATTTGTTTGCAGAAGCGTCTTATATAATGCTCCGTAATTCACCCACCACTCGGTTCGCGCGGACGCTTCTGACACCCCCCCCTATAGCTGAGGAAATCACTTTGCACGCGCATCGCGTGACCAACCTTCGTCTTCGTCGTCGTCGTCGCGCGACTTATTATACGTGTGTGCGTGTATGTGTGTCCCCTCCACTTCAACACTCCAGATGTTGAGGAAAAACGTATTTTTGTTTCCTGCCTTCGGATTTTTTCTTTCTTTATTGTTCCGGCGGCTCTCATACCCACATGTACGAGTATATAAAGAGCCTCGTCTGCGGACGGAAACTTTTTTTTTGTTTAAATTCTTTCCTGCGTTCCGAGGTTCACACCTCGTTGCGTGGGAAATATTTCAATCCCGCAGTTTAAACGGTCAATTAATCTGCAGCGTGAAAACATGATTTGAGCGACGAAATTCCCGGTTGATAATATACCGCAGAAAGCGATGGTGAATACTGTACTTTTTTTTAGGTACAGTACTATCGTATAACTGGGATTAGCCGGTAAAAAAAGAACCCCATCCAAAAAGCGGCCGGTTAGAAAACGACCAGCAAAGTTGAATCCCTGTGATATTCAATATATGAACAAATTGTATATTCCCAGGTACAGAACTAGCTTCAACAGGAAGAAATCTGTAAAAAGAAGGAAGCAAACAAAAAAAGGAAAAAATTAGGCAATCGCTTCATACCGAGAAACAATGGCTCATGGGTAATTTTTGTCCAAGCGTGATTCTTCCTTTTTGTTATTATTTTTGTGTGGTTGATTTTTTCCGCATTGTATGAAGAATAGCTATTAGCATATTCTGGTTCATGTTTCAGAGAAAAAAGGATGAAATATAAACAAATGGTTATTTTGCATTTCAAAGGCACGTCTATATACCCTGCCTTTTGTGGTATCCGAAGCTTTTAAAGTCCTGATACATATTTTTTCAAGCTTGATTCTTTCAAAGAAAGGAATGACTAAGTCCTTCAGCCGAGGCTTTCCTGGTCCAATTTTTGAAGCTATTATTTTCTTAATTATTTCAAGATTACAAATATGCATCCCCGCGGGATTCTTACCGAAAAATCGATGAAGTTTGTAAGCAATCAAAAATATAGAGGAGGTCAGAAAAAATAGGATCAACTTTTCAGATCGGGTATTTCCTGGGGATTTATATGCTCCTTTCAAAAAAAACACAAAAACATATTCAACTATGCTTCAAGATAATGTATGTGAACATTCGTAGTTTTTTTTCCACCACGGGCATTTATAAAAATATGAGGCTGGTTAAAAAGTTATCGATTTTTTTTAGTTCGTAAAACAACTACTGTGTAGTACCTCGTCGTTCTTTTTAGAAAATTTATTTGGTGCTGCTGTGCATAGGTGCTTCGGACATCAATTTTGGATGCATACAATTTCTGGTTTAGTAAAAGACTCGAATTTTAGGCTTCTTATAAGGCTGTCTCAGTTACGCGCGTGACAAAACGGTTCAGAAACAGTCAGTCAAAAATAATCGTTTCCATCATTCAAAGCGAAATCTCAGGAAAAATTTCATAATTAAGAAAAAATTTCCTGAGACATTCTTGAAAATATGGCAAATAAAAAATAATTATTCCGGGGGTGGCAGAATTGGAACAAGCGTCAGGGAGCAACTTATTTTCTCGAAACCTCCGTTAACTAGATTTGACCGCATTGAGCTCGACCTCAAATTGTGTTTGGATTGAAGGAAAAAAAATGAAGGAAACAAGGTCAATCGAACCGAAGAGAATGCGATCAATAATCCGTGCATGAGACCAATTCGTTCCTCACTCTCTCACGTTTATTACATTGTGTTTCTTCGACGTTTCGAGCGAGTCACTCACTCGTGACACGCCTGAACAAACCCGCGTTATACTGTGTGTATACCAGGACAAGTTCATTCAACCGAGCCATTATTTGATAGAGGGTATCAAAAAAGAGAATGAAGCTACACATCGTTTCATTTCCTTTTTTGATTATTTGACATGGGTATAGCAATAAGCTGGACCACGTTCCATTTTCTGGATCAAGAAACCCGGGTTCAATCATTTTTATATTCGACGATAAAACAACTCACGTCTCGGCTTCATCTCCGATCCTAGAGTGTTTTTCGCAATCAAGCTGCAGGATGCAATCTGGGCATCTTCAAGGCTTTCTCTTTTAAAATGCAATCAAATCGGAAAAAAAAACAAATACATTTATTTATTTTTATTCTACTTTATTGTGGGTAATGTCAGCAAAAACTAAACAAAATTTAGGGGAAATCGAAGAGCGCAGGAAATTGCAGCTGATTATCTTCAAACCGCGAAAGCTGAGCATGTCCATGCGTTGATTAAATTTAACGAAAAATATTTAAAGAACTAATTCAAATTTTTTCCCGCCATGCAAGCAGCCCTAACACGCAAAAAGCGGGAAGAGATGCTCAAAATTAAATACTGTATTACCATTTTCAAACTTCGTTTAGAAAATGGACCAAAAGACGGTGTGTTGAGCAAATCACGAGGGACTCAGAAATTAAACTCTTTATATTCTTTTTCTTCATCGGCACTATAACCCAGCATGCCCAGATTTTCTTGTGGAGTACTTTTACAACCACCGGCGCCACGTTGGAGTGTCACTGAGCCTATGAAAAATAGCGCATTAAAAAAAATCTCAGTTCATGGATCTCACGAAAAACTAATTTCAGAGCCGTTCGTGAGAACCTTGGGGATGCAGTATAGTGAACTTGTATTTGCCAATTTTAATTTAAAATCAACATTGGTTAATTCCTTCCATGAAATCCTTGGTTTTTCTTCTTCTTCTTGTGATGCGCAGCACGAATTCGCCAAATCTGTATGAGATATCCTCCCACATTATGTGCATCGCCATATATTTCTCTGTGTATGTCACAGAGCGCGAGAATTAGGATTCCAGGTTTTTAACAAAGGCGCTGTTATTTTATTTACGAAACTCTTTTTTTTTTTTACTGTACCTTTCATGAGAACTTTATTGGCAATGTATAATGCTTAGTTTAGGTCTTGTGATTTGCAGAGAAAAAAAAGCACCTCTGATACATCCTTTCGTAATCTGCGGTTCTATGTATCCCTGTGCATGTCACAGAGCGCGAGAATGAAGACTTGAAGAAAAACAGCGCTTCAGAAACTCGTCAGTCATCATGTTCCAACAAAAAGACTGCGTATGTATATATATGCGGATACGATCGGTCATAAGCTGTTGCCGTATGAGTGACAGAACAGAAAGCCCACTTTTCCGAATTTGCATATACCCAAACTCAATTCATCTTCCTTTTGTGGAAAAAAAAAGAAAGCAAAGAAAAGAAAGAAAGAGACCGAAACAAGACACGGAAGTTTGCCTTCAAAGCTTCGGCCTCGCCCCCAAAAAAAGTCCAAGGCATCCGTGGCCAGACCAGCCTCAACGGCAGGAAAGCAGAATCGAGGCCGAGACGCCGATGCTTAACGAGCAGAGTGGTGACAGCTCATGGCGCGACACATGCTCCCATACCCTCCCCCTGGGGCAAGGGATGCGAGGAGCTTTTCGAAAGTCTTTGCTACAGTTGAACTATCTCTCTCTCTCTCTCTTCAGAAAAAAAAAAATCAAAGACCACAAAAAATTCGCTGGGGAGAGACATTATTTTCAGGGAACCCTTAAAAATGGAAAAAGAACCAAATGGGGCAAAAACCATTTATTATGCATAGAGAAAATCTTTGTAGACAAGATTTTTGCAGAGAGATATGGTTGCACCTGTATAGTTGATTTGTGCTCAAGATGTGAATGATGCAACAAAATCTGATTCCTCAGCATATTGATTTCCAGCTACAAAAAAATTTTATCAGCATGGGACTGGCCAGAAATCTCTAATTCGATTCACAGTATCTTGTTTAAGCCCAAAACTTAATATATATATTAACAGTTATAACTCCTTTCCAAAAGAACAAACCTTCACAATGCAGAACCTTGAAATGGATTGATTGCGTTACAATATGTTTCCAAGGTTTGTGAAAGAAACACGCAACAATCATTTCAAACAGTATAACAGTATATTGTTACAAAAAACCATATCGATGAATAAAATACCTTTTTTAGTAAAAAAAAAATTCAGTTAAAAGAGCTTCAAATTGTAGCCAAGTTTTGTAGCGAGAATAAAGTGAATCATAAAAAACTTTCACGCAATACAATAAAAAAACGCTGAACTTTTCGCAAGTTTGGTTTTATTTATGGAAAAGTTGTTCCAGAATTTAGGTTAAGGAAATAAAAATGTGCAGGAAAGAATAAACACTTCAATTCGTAGGGAACTTCGCTGAGACAATTTTTCAATGAAACTCCCAGAAAAGATTTTCTTGTACAGATTGCCCATCAACAATTATAGCTGATTATAAAAAATTCCGTCTCTCTTCACAGCAAAATCATAAAATGTGCACATTTATGCACGCACAGTGACAACTTCAGATATATATTTTGGATATCGGAAGCTTTTATAAAATCTGTATGCCACCTTCTTATGGGTTTCGCCTTGATGATCAGCTGACTATTGAATAACTTCAAAGCTCATACCAGCTGATTGAAACATTAAAGGTACTGTACTAAAATAAAAGTTGAAGATATACACTGTACCTGATGTTGCTCAGTACTTCGCAAGTCTTCAGAATTAACAACGAAAGAGAATAAGAAACAAATGATAAAAGGACATCATTTAACAATGTACCGTTTCTTCAACTTCAGAACTATCAAGTCTTGATTAATCAAGACATATTAGACGCATATCAGTCCTAAACTGCCCCCAAATTCCTCCAGCCATAAATTCAAAAAATTAATGGTTCTCTAATTTTCATCCTTTGTTCGCGAGCGTCAGGCTTTTTTTTTAAATAGACCCTAAATATGTCCTTGAAGGCTTTCAAAATTGAGATCGAACCCCCCTTTTATTTCGGGCGACGCGCAAGACTTCTGAGGAATCCCTGGTGTACGCACTGGTATGTAGTGTCTATATGAATAATCTAGTAAAAACAAGAGGAAGTCGAGCCCTCAGAGCAAGGGATATATGAATGGTACGTGGAAGGAAGGCAGAAATAAAAACCGAGGACCACGTCCTGGAAATTGGGAAGAAAAGATGGAAGAAGAGGGGGAGAAATGCGAGACAGATTTTTACGTGGCAGAGTCAAGAAAGGAGTCGCTGCTGACGGAAGTGCGTCTGTATCCTAATGCTGCTGCACAAGGGGGCCTGTTACTGTCCCATTCCCCTGGTTCCTGTCATTTTTCTTTGCCCCAAGCACAAGTAATAAGTGCTTATAGTCGTGTGGAGCCGAGATCAAAACCCCGGGCGTCGTGCCGCTGTTTGCTGCGGGGCTTCCACCACAACAATAATAATTCCGTTCATTCCAGAATAATTGACGTTCAGCAGACGATTTTATCCTCCCATTCATGACGGTTTTAAACCACTTATCCAGTACCATTTTCAGTGACGATCGAAAAATGACTCAACAGAAATACATGCGAACCTATAAGTTTCTAGCGAGTAATTTTCCTCATCCGTGATCAACGCAAATATGGGATAAGAAACTCTCGCTTTTTCCGAAATGAAATTATTTTTCAAAGCAGGTCTCTCATGTACGTGCTGCCGTCAAATCTTTTTACAACGAAGTCATGGGGAGCTTCGTTGTAAAAAAAAAATCGCTATAAAGTAACGCAAGCAACATTGTTATTGGACAGGGTTCGGAGCTAAAAACGACTTCGCTGTAATCGATTATACCGTGATTCGTTGTAACGAAGCGGTATTCGAAATTATTGATTATGCTGCGTCCATTGCAGAAAATTTTATTTAAGACAGTTTTAAAGACCACTTATTCTTTGAAATTTCGGTGACGTTGAAAAAATTTCTGACGAAACCGATAAGTTTCCCAGAAACAATTCGTATCATCGCGGATCAGCGAACCATAATTTTAAAAAATAGCGCTCCTATTTTTTTCGAAAGAGTCAATTTTTAAAATCTTTACTTCGTCATCTGTTTAGTTAATCACGTGTCCAATGTGGAAGAATTTACTTTTAAATCATAATATCATCCATCATCTTGAGACACATTAAGACCACTCATTCCTTAAATTTTTGATGGCGTTCGAAAGTGACGCACAAAAACCCGACAAGTGTCAATTAAAAAACTTTCCTCGTCGCTGATCAGCAAATTAATGAGTAATTAAGTAGGATATGAAACTTTTACATTTCCCAAGAGTGAGATTTCAAACGTTTTTTTAAAGGATTTTTTGAATTCGCTACACGCCATTTTAGATGGTTTTACTAACCTTTTCGATGCATTTTGTATAGTTTGATGAGTGAAAAAATACGCAGTAACGCAATCCTTTCAAGCAAAAAAAAAAACAGACTTTAATCTTCATAATTCGAATCAAAAAGCAGGAAAATACATTTTATTTCCTTAAAATGTGATGATATTTCTTTCAATATTACCCAAGTGGTATTCTGCAATTACTCATACGCCATCACGTTTATTTCAGAGTATCTGCTATTTTCGACGGTTCCATGAACTCACAAAGAAGCCAGATTTATTATTCTTCTTAGCAAGGATAAAACGACGAAGTGAATATCATAGAGCAGTGGGCTCGTCAGTTTCTAGCGAAAAACTTTTGCTTGCCGCATATTTGCGCAATAGAACGCAGGGTGAATTCGTTTTTTTTCCCTCAGATTTAATTCGCAAGCGTGAAAGCTGACACCATTTAATTCATTATGCAGTTCTTCGTGATTTCAAAAGCAGCACCAAACATCAAAAAGCCCTTCGTAAATCACCACGTATACGAGTACCCTGCG
Organism: Notodromas monacha; assembly: GCA_905338405.1. Classification (NCBI taxonomy): domain Eukaryota; kingdom Metazoa; phylum Arthropoda; class Ostracoda; order Podocopida; family Cyprididae; genus Notodromas; species Notodromas monacha. The sequence continues at coordinate 207,593 of CAJPEX010000014.1, read as the reverse complement.
CTTTGTATACATTTTCAAAATAAAAGCTTCAAAAATTCCGGCGACTGCAAATCAACAAGTTTTCCTTTATAAAAACACACAATCCTTTATGACGATATTTTGCGTCACTTTTCTATCGTCCATTATTGCGGGAATTCTTACGAAATTATTCTAATTATGGGAAAGTCTCCCATCAGACTCAACACAAACAGGACAAGGAAAAGCTGGCACCAAACACAGTGTAGTACAAGGATGAAATAAGAGGGGGACATTTATTCTTCGCAAAAGTTGGTCGCACACACACCCAGCTTGGGACGGGCTTTTATTTGGCGTCCAAAAGAGGCGTACGAACGGAGGCTTAAAGCTGAGAGGTGGGTCGCAAAGGAGGGGGTAAGGCGTAAGCCTTAAAATAATAGCGAAAGCCCATTTCACACGGTTAAGACTACGTAGATATTAGTCAGGCTTGTTCGGTCGCCTAGCATTTAATTATTTATTTATTTATTTCATATTTTCCCTCGGCAGCAGCAGCTGATTGAGAAGTCGCTGCTGCTCGCACTTCCGCGACGACGAGAGTTTCGATAGGCAGGCGTGAGTCCGTGTGATTTCGAGGATATATAAGCACAGTAAATATATTTTTGGCGGTTCCTCGGGGAAGAAAAGGAAAATTTCCGAAGAGCAGCAAACCGACAGCCATGAGGCGGGCGAAAATTTGCGATGATGAAGAGCCGAATTTTCGTTCATTTTCCGAGTACTGTTACGGATATTGATGACCTCGGAACTTGGCTGGATCTCAAAATTGGATTCAGTGGATGATTGCTTCCTGTTCTCTCTATTTTTAATTACTCTGCTGAGTGATTGTGTCTCTTGGACATTGATTAATTACCGTACACTATGGACTATAAAAATTTGGATCACGCCACGAAAACAGATAAATGTTTCGGAAAATGTTGAATAACGGACCATAAACTCTCGGATCAGTGGCAAAATTCAGCTTCGGTACCTCAAGAAAGTGTTCTCTTCATTATAACATTCTTTAAATCTTACTTTTTATGGCCATTTCTCTGACATTCGTTTTACTGCAAAAAGAAGATACAGTACTCGTATTTTGAGGTCAATTTCTGAATACAATTTAAAGATTTGAAAATTGAATCAGTACGTGAAGAAATTTCATTTGGGCGGGACTCCAAATTTTAAACGTTTTCCATCGTGTGATAACTGTAACAATCAAAAAGCCGCACAACAAAAATTAGCATAAACTTGGGATTTCAAGTATTTTGGCTGTTAACCTTGCGTTTTCAATTTATAGGCCAAGAAAGAGAGCCAGAGAATTTATCGGATCAGTTCAAAGATAATCAGTCATCTCACAGAATTTTGAAGTGCATTTACTGTACTTAAATATCCTTATCCTTCGAGTAAGACTTGCGCCTTGATTTTTCTGCGTGAAATTTCACCAAAAATCCATCTCTGCGTGAAACTCAAGCCTATATATTTCTGCAGACTGGAAATTGAATTTTCAAAATACTGTACTAAATAATAAGAAAAGTTCCTGTACTGTAGATCATATTAACAGGAGACTTGGTGCATAACAATTCCTTGCAATGTGTTTCACGTAAAAAACTCAGATATGACTTTCACGGTTTTCATATATGATTTACACTAATTTTTAAAAATTTATCTCCGCATAACGTATGCATGCAACCTATAAATTTCTGCCTTGATTTTACAGAAGAAAGTAGCAGCACGTGGTATTTTGCAGCATGTGGTATTTCGTCAAAATTGAATTGAAAGATCCTATCACTTCTGTACTGCATGTAAGTTTCTTTTTCAATACTCGTAATGAAGACTCATTCTTATTCACTGAATTCACTATATAACTCAGTTCTCCCCTGCTTTACCCTATGGTTAGACGAAGCAAATGTTCGTAAACCACAAGGCGGCCGCTTTTCGACCGACAAATAAAATAAGCGGTCGGAAGGTTGCAAAAAAGAAAAACACACGATATTTTAAAGAGAAGAGCAAAAAGTATGCTTCGCTGCTGATTTAAGAGAATGCGCGGGTTTTGTCTGTGCGCAAAGGATGCCGAAAAGCGGTCAAAGAGAGCACATTTCTAAGGCAAAATTTGAATAACCGCGGAATGTTTGTTCAGCTGATTATTTTGCTTCCCTTCTTTTCGAGAAAAAAAGGCACATCGTCGTTCCGTACAGCAAAAATTAGATACTATACGCTTCGAAGCGCTTATTTTATTCTATAAATTGTAAAATTTAAATTTAAATTCAAGGAAACCATTGAGGATAAAAGTACTTTCTTTCTCAAGCTTACAGATTCACGTGTATTCACCATATTACGCTTCCACTCATTTAAATTTCCTGAGTAAAATTAAATTGAAGATCCTCATTTTATGATTTAATTTGTTTGAAGAAAATCTACATCTATGTTAGCAGACACATCTCATAAATTTATTTACGGTAGTTTTTTTTAAGGTGCGTAGAATTGGACAAGAAGACTTTCATCCTGTGTTCACCTGAATCGTTCTTTTTCATTTTGCATAACTGGCAAACACATATGAACAACTCTTGAAAATAAAATATCGTAATTTGTAAAGAATATTTTCGGAAAATCCTGAAATGAAAAAAACCTGACTAGATTGCCTGAATGGCTTTTTAAAAAAACCAATGAACCCTGCGCGGAAAACGGTCAAGTCTCAAATGAAGTTATCCTTCCTTAAGAATGAGTATCATATGTTTCAATTTTCCACAGAAAAGTATCCCAAATACAGTATCATCCTCGTCAAAAGACCTCAGTTCAAAGAAAGTTGCACAACCTTTGACTCGAAGCATTTTTGAATGCGTCAATGATGTGACAGTTCAACAGTCCACTGGACTTGAAAGTGTAAAGAAAAATTCCAGAACTTCTGTATGGATCCCATATAAAATATGTCGGGTTTAAGAACAATCTTGATCTACGGAAAAATATACTTATAGCACGGGTTTGACAAAATTGAAAAGAATGTATTTACTGAAGAAGCGTATTTAAATCATTCCCTCGAGTCCGCCTTTTCCAGAAAAAGAATAAAAAAACAAGCCAAAAATAAGTCGAGAATCGAGACTGAGCTGTTTTAGCGCCTTTCCTTAGTGATCAGAAATACGAATTTGAGTTACATCTATACGTACAATGTAATATCAACTGAAGTATATGCTTGAATAAAATGCGTGTTCAAAAAACTTTGGCCGACGCGTTAATTTTTTCATTGCGTCACACAAGACCGGGTTCAACAAGGTCTCGTCGGTACTTTCAAGTAACGCTGAGTCGTGAGCATCATTTTTCAAAGGCTTCCAAAAGCATTGTTGGACGAGAAAACAAAAATTCTAAAGGCGAAACATGAATGAAAAATTGAACCTTGGTTTTATTTTGCTGACTCAGTCTAATGTCGAGATGGTTGACTTGCAAGCCTCGAAAAACAACATGCAAATCAATCCAATACGTCATATACAGCCGTCTTCTGATTTTTCCAATTATTTCCCAAAGGCTCTAATTGCATGAAATTCATCACTGTTAAGTCGGATACATGGTCATTTCAAATCAATATAAGCGGCGTATTTCAGTCATGAATGAATTCGAAACTTATTTCGATTACAAAGCACAATTCTGGATTGACGCCACAAAAATTCGCTGAAGCTCAGCAGAAGAGATTCTGAAGATCGGATTTCAAAGATTCTTCGCCCATGGACGACCATTAGTTGAAATATCCCCTGTGTTCAATGGATTCCAAGCTTTATTGCCGGTTTCTGAAGGTCTTCAAAGGTGTATTGTGTCCAGTGCATAAAAATCGTTCACTAAAATGAAAGGCTTCAAAATTTCGCGTTTTATGCTTTGAAAGAAAGATCCTTTGAAAGCGTTATTTTTTTATAATTCAAAAGAAGCTATTCCATAGTCAGTGGTTTCGAGACTTTACTGCCCATGAGAAAAATCAAGAAATGAATTTTAGTTTCTTTTGCTAATTCTGAAGATTTTCCACTCAAGTATCAAACATTCGTATGCTACAGAATAATTTGAAAGTTTAAATGCTTTCGAAATTGTGGACTTTATTTTCTTTAAAATATGTAAGTTTTTTTGTTGCCAAGATGAGGTAAAATTTAAAATTTCGAGCACGTTTTAAGCAAGGAAAAAACTGTCCTTGAAAACGCATGTATGCAAAGATTTCGAAGTGCAAAAAATCCTCATGTAATTTTAAAACCCTGCTGAGCAAATTTTCCTCCCTTGGCGAATCTTTTCCGCATTCAGAAGTTAGGGTTTCTGAACGAAAATCGGTGATAAAAAAAGAAATACTGTACGTAGCTTACGCTTGGCATGCCTAAATTAAATGAATACTCGCACGAAGTTTTTATCTCCTGATGAAATGGAATAAAAATGAAAAATGGAAAGCAATACGAACAATGAAAAAATGGCTCTAGTCGACTGAAAGAGCACGATCGGCATCGAAGGTCATTCTATAATCTAGCGTGAAGTTTCCCCGAAGAATATTTCCACCCCTAAGACATTAAATTTTAGGCTTTAAACTAAAAAGTGTAACTTAGACCTCCAGCAGCAGAATATGCATCTGCTGTACTGAGAAATTATTGAAACAATGAATATGCCATTAGATTTTTAACGCATCCTAACGGAGATGAATTTTAAAACTTCAGGCAATTTTAATGATCCCTGAAAGATACGCCATTTTCAAATGGTCCCATTTGTATGTAGTACAGAATCAGTGTGTTATTTTTCGTGCTTTCGAAATGACGGTAAGTGATGGACTTCAAAGTAGGGTAGGATAATCTATATTTTTCTGGTAGTATTTTAAGATAAGTTTTTCCAAAATTTTTCCGCAGGTTCTGCTGCGATAGATTTTTTTCCTTTCTCGAATGAACACAGTACTGTACAGCGAAAATATGATGCATAAAATGTGACAGAAAAACGATTTTTTCAAGTGTTGAATAATTATAAAGCAAAGCATTGGAAAAATCAGCTTGCTAGAGTGAATTTCCATTCACGTCTGATTTTTCAACCGAGCTCAACTTGTGCATTCTTGTCATGAAAAATAATTATGCAAACACGCACATTGCAAACTCACTGTATACGGTATATTCTAAACGATTTTTCCAGTGCCTCGAGTTAAATGCCGTAAAACGCACGTCAGTTTAAAAAAAAATACATTTTATCTTCTTTTGGGTTTACTGTAATTTCGGGCCAAGCCCAAGCATGGCAAAATTTGTGCATCATTTCAGCCTGATCCAGTTTTCAACTTTCGTGTGGCGTGAGTGCGCAAATTGACAAACTGCTATCTTAAATCCCGTAAAATAGGGAGACCTTTTTGAGAAATGAATTAGACTCGGGCTCACTCTGGAAATTCCAACGTCATCGTTTTTTTTTTACTTTTACAACTAATCTTGCATTTCTTCGCTAAAAATCGATGCTTGGATGAGGCTTCTATAGTATCTTAGCGCACTATTGCAAGTTATTATTCAAATTTGGTGCGGCTTGCAAAATTCAAGCGACAGGAAGATAAAAAAAAAAGATCCTGCAATGCGTATAACCAAGAATGAGATGCTGATAATTTCATCAATGCTAATTAAAAAAAAAAAAAAAAAAAAAAAAAAAAAAAGAGAGAGAGAGAGAGAGAGAGAGAGAGAGAGAAGGACAGATGGACAGATGAACGAAGGTGTGGCGGCGGCGGCGGCGGTGGCGGCGCTGGTGGCGGCGACGTCGACTCTGCTGCTGCTATACTCCGCGACACCAGGCACCTTTCCAGCTTATACTCGCGGAGTATGAAGCGCGTTTAATCTCGGCGACATGCGCCGCATGGCTCTATCTTCGCCACGAATAATTACAGCAAACAATAATAACAACAACCTCAACAATGATAATGAAAGAGAGAAGAAGATGAAAGAAATAAGAAGGGCAGACAGCCCTTGATGGACAAGCCAAGTCCCCCACCTTCGGAGTCAATCAAGCAGCAGGGCATTTACCCACACGGGCCCGCGCGGGATCCGCGAGGAGAAGTCAACGTACCTTCTAGTCCTCATCAACTCTCCACTTCCGCGCATAACTCGGCTCTCTCTCTCTCTCTCCCTCTATAATATTTTTATCAGGATTTCCGGCAAGAAAAATTACAAGACTACGCCCCGTCACACGGACAGCTGAGCTGATTAGTGTCCGGTGTGTGTGAAAAATATTCCTCTTCTTGTCAGCGCCGTGTTGACCAACACGGCTTCATCAGTGGCCTCCAGTGCACTTTTATCACGCCCTGATGAAACGCGAAGCCCTATTCCGACTCTCTTGTGTGTGTCCCGCTTGCGCATACAAAGCGATAATGACGAGCCGTGAGTTTGAATGAAACTCGGCTCTTATTCTCCGTGGAAAAAAAAATGCCTGCTTTGTTTGAAATGGAATTGTACCACGTAATCACAGTCCGTTCATCCTTGGTTTATTTGTGTTTGTTTGCTTTTCTCACGACCCGAGAGAGTCATTAGCATTGATGAAATTATCAGCATCTCATTCTTGGTTATACGCATTGCAGGATCTTTTTTTTTTATCTTCCTGTCGCTTGAATTTTGCAAGCCGCACCAAAGTTTAGAAGCGAATTGGCAAAAAAAAGAGCATAAAGATTTGAATAATCAAGCGTATTCCTAAGTTGATAAAACGAAAATTATTTTCAAAATATACTTTACTATTTTGGGAAGCTTTGAATCGGATTTAAAAAAAAATTGAGTAATATTCGCGCATGAAAAAGGGACTCTGAAAATTCTGAACCGATTTTAAGACAGCATTAATAGGCTAGGCTATCATATCTGAAAATCTGATTTTTATAATGAAAAAAATCAAAGGTGAATTCTCCTCACGAAGAAATTCAGAGGACCAGAGAAAAAAATGTATGCAGAGAAAATATAGTTACAGATTATATTTTCATGTCGTTTTAAAATTTATAATTTTAAAATTTATAATTTTAAAATCGTTTTAATATCGAATTTTCATCCATCATGTTTTGGCTAATATTTTAATTTCAACAAATCTACAACAGGAAATAAACGTGAGAATAAGCGTTTTTTCAAGGCGAATTGCCTCAAAAACTTCAGATGACACGAACTTTTATTCGGGCTAGGATAAATTTCAACTTTACAGCCTTTCAAATACATTAAAGTACTGTAGCATAATTTTTGCAATGTAAATATGATGGTTGATTCTGAAAGTTCGCATCAAAGAAATTCAGAACTCCGTGGCTTTATTCTAAAAATGGGAAAGGAACGATAGGAAACATACTTCTCAAGAATGTTTCTGAAAATTTAGTAATTGTAATTCCAAATTGACCAGAAAATCTTATCAATTGAATTTGGATGGAATGCTGTCTTTCGCAAACTTCAAATAAAAGAATTGTGAATACAAGTCTATTTAAAAGTAACAGTAAATTTTTAGCAATTGCTGGAAACTTGTCGTTACAAAAGTTTGCTTTTAAAAACTTATTTTTCAAGTCCATGCATTATAGGCATAAGGTTATTTCAGTTTGCATACATTTTTTGAACAATTTTTTTTCTCTCTCCAGGTCCCAACGGCTTCAGGCAAAACAAATTCAACCATTCATTCTGGCTCGAGTACATCATGAGAAAAGCAACATAAAAGCGTAAGCAATAAGATTCAATTGCAAGGATCACAAAAGGTCTGAGAACTTCTGTGACCCGCAACAATCTTCAAGCGTTCATATCTTCAAATAAGTGAAGGAAAAAAATAACTTCGGTCCCAGCACGTTATGGTCGGTTGCTTCCTTTCCGCAATGAATCTTCATCGGTTACGCCGGTCTTTCTTTGGTTTGCTTCTTATAAGCCCTTCAAATTTGTCCAGGAAAAATTTCCAAAAATCCGATACTCGTCGCTGATTCGCTCACAAAATCGTATCCTTCACCATAATTCAATTCCTAACGACACGAGGAGTTCAACGACTAGCCGAGAGAGAGAGAGAGAATTTTTCGGAGTGTGGATACGCATCTCTCTTGGAAGTGTTTTCCATCAAGAAGGAGCGCCTTCTTCGGACGGGGAAACTAGAAATAAATTATCGCCGGAACAACCGCTCATATTTATTCAAACAAAACCTGCCATATTGTTTTCCCTTCGTCGCGGTTCAGTGAACTTGGGCGAAACGCCATTCACGTAATAATCTCTGGGAAATGTCGATTAAATCGCGCGTTATTCAACGAATGACGCAATGGTGCCAGTAATAAAGAACCAGTCAAGTGCCAGATACAAAGTATTGGTTTCAGCAAATTCTCTATGGTCAGCATACCGAATTTGCGCTGAAACCAAGTGGCAATGCGAAAGGTTTACGTGGGAACAATAATGGCAATCGCGTTTTTTTTTTCTGCCGCTGCTGATGGATAGAGCGCAACTTTGTAAGTAGGTCAATATTTGCAAGCAATTTTCACCGTTTAATTGCTCAAGTTGAGTGATGAATTTAATGCCTCGAGTTTTCCTTGGATTTCCAAGAACGCATGTATTTTATTCAATTTTTCTCTCTTCCAGTGGTCTGAAAATTTTATGAAACCTTGCCAGTCTGCAAAACATTTTTTGTGAATTTTCCAGTCTGCAGGTCCAAAAAGGTTGAAAAGCCCCGCAGGCCTAAAGAACCCTGCAGCTGTCCAGAAACACACATACACACACACACACAGACAGACAAACAGTCAGTCCGTGGAGCAGTAACCTTGGAAAGAAACCCAATTACTTTACAGTACAGTACAGTACGCATGATTTGAAGAAAACGAAATCGAGCAAGAAACAAGAGCTGTTGCTGCTGCTTCATCTCTGACGAGAGACGCACTCAATCGTGTCCCTAAAAGTGGCGCATGATGTTGACGGCGTCTTTTCATTCCCGCCGCGCATTATTGTTTGTACCTAAATGGCCGTGAAATCCCTCGCCGATTCCCCGGCGCACACGGAAAGTGCCACGGTCCATGAACACTCTGCTGATGGATAGAGCGCAACTTTGTAAGTAGGTCAATATTTGCAAGCAATTTTCACCGTTTAATTGCTCAAGTTGAGTGATGAATTTAATGCCTCGAGTTTTCCTTGGATTTCCAAGAACGCATGAATTTTATTCAATTTTTCTCTCTTCCAGTGGTCTGAAAATTTTATGAAACCTTGCCAGTCCGCAAAACATTTTTTGTGAATTTGCCAGTCTGCAGGTTCAAAAAGGTTGAAAAAGCCCTGCAGGCCTAAAGAACCCAGCTGTCCAGAAACACACATACACAAACACACACAGACAGACAAACAGTCAGTCCGTGAAGCAGTAACCTTGGAAAGAAACCCAATTACTTTACAGTACAGTACAGTACGCATCATTTGAAGAAAACGAAATCGAGCAAGAAACAAGAGCTGCTGCTGCTGCTTCATCTCTGACGAGAGACGCACTCAATCGTGTCCCGTTTTCACCGCGTACTACAACTGCCGCAGAAAAGTAAGGGCGGCGCGTAATAACAAACATGGATTTACCGGCACTTTAGGGAGCGGCTAAGGGGCCGCGTGTGCCTTTCACGGTGCCAGGTACTTGTGAGTCGACGAGACACCAAGGGAAGAAGAAGAAGAAGAAGAGGGCAAATAAAAATTGCCCGAGGTCGAAGACTGCAACAGCAGCAAACGCTGGAAACACTCTTCTCTTTTCCTCGTCTTCTTCTTCTTGTACCTTCTTCTTCTTCTTCTTCTTCTTCTCTCTCTCTTTTTTCTAAATATTTTATTCGGAGGAATGTACGCAATGCGCATCGTCTGTCCTGAGATGCGTCGCGTCTGATGCGCTGGTCATTTGCCCGGAACACGTGTCAACGCGGAGATGAGAGAGGGAAATTCATCTCCATTTTCCATTTGTTATTCTTGCTCTTCTTTTTTTTTTCTTCAAACTGATGGATAGACACTTGGACAGCGAGGAAGATAAACGGAAGAACATGCCTCGAATCGAGCGATTCATTGCTTCATGCTTCGGTTTGACGCGAACATGGGCTTCGCATTTCTTCGATATAGTACTACGGTATATGCTGTATAGGCTTGCCCAAAATTTCCCTTCATTCACTGATGTTCTGCACACTGTTGTCAATATGAAGTGATGTGTATACTGTACTCGTGAATGATTTTGACGCTTTAAAGTACGGGTATTTGCATGAAATATTTTCGTGTAGTTATTACTGGAAAAATCGGGCGCACGCCCGGATATTGCAGCAACTCTCTTTAAAGGAAAGAAATAGGAGATGTCCGTCGTTTTTTTACAACCTTGTTAAAACACCTTTTATACTAGCTATATGTGTCTTTTTTGGCTACTACACAATTACATTTGACCTTCATGACAACGTCTCTTAATTTATTTAAAGGAGGTACCAATGATTAACAGGAGTGAAACACGGAAAATTGAGATATTTCCCTCGAATGGCAATTCTTCAAAAAAGCAAATAAATGTGTCTGTTGCGAGAAACATGTACCCAGCAGAATAACTAGTCCCTGGTTACTTTTTCCTTGCTGCTATTCGTCTTGGTGCTTTTCCCCTGTCACCAAAACTGTCTGCAATTGGTAAATTTTGACGAGATAAAGGAAGAACCTCGAGTTGATGTTCCGTGCTTGCAAGTGACATATCCCGGAAAAACTGTCGAAAAGTTTACCATGGTGCAAATTTCGTTTAAAGGCATTAATGGACGCGAGAAAAAGGCGGTGTCATGTATTTTTTCTTTATCGGTGGTTTTCGTCATTTAACTGCCGAAAGGGAGAAAAATAAAGGGACGGAACACTTATTTTTCCGGAAACTCGTCTCGGAAAACTACTCATTTCAGCTGTCAGATTCAGCTTCCACTAAATTTCCGTGCACACGTGGCTTATTTTTCTCATCTTGGGATGAATCGAAGAAACAAGAACACAAAAAAAAATGTTGCTTTGACGATGATCATAGAGGAAACAAAAAAGGATGAACGAATAAATGTGAAGCGAAGCGAGGAGAAATTCTTCTCTCGGGTTGCGGGAAGATCAATGATGAGTTTTCTTCATTACCGCGGAGAATAATGAGCTTAGGTGTCATTGTACAGGCGGTAATAATGACGACGATCCATTAGGCGAGAACAGGCTGAATATATCTACAGTATTTTTCTTTTTTTCAGGGGTTCTAAATCCAGCTCTTGGTAGCCAAGGATTCAATGCAATAACGCCATCAACACCAGCAACGGGGGGTCGCACGTTGAGCCGCCAACACCCGGATTTTTTTTTTATGCTTTGTATTCATTTATTTTTGTGTCCTTCATATGCGAGGGACTCATTATGGACTGGAAGAGTTGACTTGATTATTCTGCGTCTTCAATCCTCTGAAAACTCTAGGGGCACTATTGTGATACGAGCAGTGCGAAAACCGAAAGGGATTCATTTCGTCATCCAACCGTATACGTAACAGACATTTTATAATTTCGGTTGATTTGATTGACCGTGAATTCGACTGCATCAACGCATACAGTGTTTATTCAAGTCGATTGATGCAATTGAATGAGAAGTTGCGCGCATATATTTTATAGACACTTCAATTATTGTATTTGACTTGAATTTTAAAAAGATCTCATCAAAATTTAAGATCAACACGCTGACCATCAGGAAAATTAAAAAAATGTCATAAATGTAAATATACGAATGATCTCATGAGAAGCCAATAGTTCTTCATATCATTCAACTATGAATGCATGATTGAGCGTATTTATTGGTGTTTCTATTTTGATTAAATGTCAGTGATATAATGTCAGGTCGTCACCGTTTATTGCATTTTCCATTCTTCAGTTGTTTCCACTCTTTGATTGCTCTTTATATCCCATTTTTCGTGTTAATTTAGCTGATTACACTAATCGATTGTATACTTCGTGATGTTTTCAATCCAAAATCATTCGATACAAATAACATTTCCGGAAAAGTCCTAGAAATAAAAAAAAGGACGTCTTCTTTAGGAGCGCTTTACGGTTTTTTCGGTACGGACCAAACGAAAGTCTGATCTCAAACCTTTTATTTCCACTTGAGAAAAAGGGACTTCACAGAATGCAATGTATAACGAGAGTATATTTCAATTCATGTAAGTACAGGTGAATATGGCAAAAAATCATCTACAACATATTTTAAACATGGACCCCCAAACACAGGATTCTTTTGAAAATATTTTCGTGATTATTACTTTTGCGAGGTCAAAGCTGTGGTTCATGCGAACTTTGTTCATCACAATCTTTCATTTGCGATGAAGACCGTGAACGAAACTTCTGCACACCACAAAATGAATTTACATTTTTCACATCGGTGGATATCATGTATTAATTAATGATGTATTTCAGGAAAGAAAATTTCCGAAATAAGCAGCGGTAATTTGGCCATGAAAAGTCCAACATGGCGCAGTGTTCCATTCGTGTTCTCGACTATTCATAGATGGTATTTTATAAGGTAAAGTATTCTTGGCTCAGACGACGCAAATTTATATGCAAATGTGAACCTATCCCAGTTGGATATCTGATGGCCGATTGTTCGAGGGGAAAGGAAAATAAAGAAACCCCAGAAGAATTCTTTCTTTTTTTTTTCGTGAGAGATGAAAAGAAAAAAACGGAGCAGCGTCTATATACAGTGGAGGATTTTCGGAGTTAATCGTATTTTTATATTTTATTTACTAGTCGGACATCAATCTAATGAATCCTACTGATGTACTCGAGGAAGTCTGAATTAGCCGTGACGAGAACCGCGATTGGGAAAACGCGGAAACGATTAGCAATCTCCGGAATGTATTTGCCGGATGAGAAGGGATCGTTTTAGTGCTCCTCCACATTCCTTGCTGGTAGCGTCTTCAATTGTAGATTTTTTTTTTGCTGCAATTTTTCCTCGTCCAAAAATAACAATAATTTCCGGACAAGCGTCTTTCCAACAGAATAATTCGCGAAAGGAAAAAGAAGAGCGAGTCACGAACACGCTTCTGTCAGACATTTACGGTATGCTGGTGTTCAGAAGATTTGTCAGTACTTGAAATGATTTTTTTTAATTTCCAAATTTTACAAAGTCAGAATCTTCGAAAAAGCCCTGGATACAACACATGATTTAAACGGAATTCTTTGTTCATTTGCTATGTTCGATTTTAATGCCAGCGTTGACTTTGTTCGGCAAAAGTATTTTTGACCAGCTCGATGAAACAAATTAGGATCAAATTTTGTATTATACAGTGGAACCTCTTTAATCAATCGAACTGCTCATGGACCAGCAAAAAAGATTTGAATTGGAGAGATTTAGAATCACGGAATCAAGCCTTTTTTATTGGGGGGGGGGGGAGAAAGAATAATTATTGCTTGAAACTGTAATTGGCGATTTTCTGGGCCTTAAATTGCTTTTAAATGCATGAGGAAACTATTCGGGGCGTGGTGGTTCCTTTTTTTTCGCGCTCTCTCGCGAGTCTTTCCAAGTACTGTACATGAATCGCGTACCCACACGTTAAAACGAAGCTATATAGGAAACTCAAGTATAATAGAAATATTCTTCCCGGAATGGTTCGTTAAGGTCGAAAAAGGAAGGTTCTCATATGCCTCCCCTCGGTTTTGTGTACAAATGCAACGCCTCGCATTTTGGGTACTTGATTTTCGCCCACGGCGATTGCGGGCCCTTGACGTCATTTTGTCTCGTTCCTTCTCATATTTTTTTTCCATCACCCACGACGTTTCGAAACGAGCATTGATTACTTGAAGGTTTTCTAGATTTCAATGTAAAGGGTAAATTGAAGATTACGCATAAAAAGTTTCCTTGAGAAAGCGGTCGCTTTTCGTGAAAAAATTTCAAAACCTCTGCCTTGGATTCGATCCACGCAATTTTATCATTTCCTTTTTCTAGTATTGTACGGAATGAAAAGAGATTAAAAATTACTAAAATCTCATGCTTCCTGGAGATTTCGAAGAATGAAACTGGGAAATCGAAACGAATTTATCGTCTTTCTAAATGCATGAATTCAAGCAGCACAGAAATGTATCTTTGCCATCATGGGAAGCAATATACTGTAGTCTACTGTTCTGAAATTCTTCGACAATTTTACAATACAGATATTACTCGGAACAATAAAAATTGCTCCAATTGGTGGCTGCTTGAAAATCCTCGAAAGACTTTGTTTCAGGTCAAATGTTTGAATTGCCGTTGTTAATTTCGAGAGCCACCAAATCGGAAATCCTACGGAAATAATTATATGGAGAGAACTTCAATGTGATTTTTCTCCCAATGTGCTGCTGCTAAAATCATTTAAGAATGCAACAGGAAGGACACCGGTAACACAAAAAAGCGGGTTTTTTTCGTTGCGCAACTTGCGCATTCATATACCCATCTTCTGCCGATCAGTCTCGGTCTTCACGAGGAAGAACTTTAGCATTTCTTTTCGATCATACACGAAAAACTCCCAAAAAAAAATTTAAAAGTCGAGGCATAAAGTCCCGCGCGAATTTCGGCTCGCAAAGATGCATATCTACGCAAGCGCGGAAGCAGAACTCGCACGAAAGCAGTTGGGCGATTTATGCGTGAGAAGCCGAGTCACTCGGGCCGAAAATAGAAATAAATCAGTGGCCAAGGACGAGAATCCCATCAAGGGGGCCCTGTCTCGGAATGGGCTATACCTGGTGCTTGCTGCTGCTGCTGCTGGAACCCATGAGTCCCACCACCAGCACCGACGACACTCCAAACCGCGGCGGGAGTGAGCTTTTTTCTCACGCGACCGGAAGGACAGATCATGAAGGGAAAAGGTTGGCGCGGAAAACGAGGAAGGCATTTTCTTTCAAGTGGAAAAATATGCGGACGGTTTCGTTCTACTGTACTGGGTATACTGTACCTCGTTCCCCCAAAATTGAAGTACAGTGCAGTTGCAGCAGTGTACTCGAGCTGAGATGAAAGACAGCAACCCCGTTTTTGAACAAATATTTAAAAACAAAACTGAGTACAGAGGCCGGAAAATGTGGACTTTCTTGAAATAATACTGCACTGCATTCCGAAAAAACAAAGATGAATTTGATGTTGGTCTGTATTCAAGGAAAGACGCGACAAGAACAAGGGGCAGTAGTTGAAGGGCCTCCAGAAAAGAAGCCGAATTTAATCAATTTAAATAAAAAAAAACGTGAAAGCTGACAAGATTTCAAAAGCCGCAAAAATATCAGTACTGCGCAAAAAAATCATCAGAACCTTGAAAAACGAAACTCCCTTTTATTAAGCATTCTTATTTTGTCTTTATTCTACTTCACATTCTTGTAACTATGTCATATTTATAAATAGCCTGTCGTTGGATTTTTACTTAAACAACACACGTTCTTGAAAAAAAAGTATTAAAATTCTACTTCAATACGCTATCTCCAGTATTAGTTTTATCCTCAATGTGCTGGTCTAACCTTCGGTATGTTTAATACCTGTATTTTCAAACCTCTTCAAAACCGACTTCGATGGACAGAAAAATGTTTTTGCTTAAAGAATTTTAGAGTTGGGGAAACCAGCCTTTTAGCTGAAAAAAAAAACGGATTACAGAAAGGTAAAATTGATTTTCTGGGCCTTGAACTGCTTGATTAATGAATTGACAGCATCATGCTGAAATTGGAGGCAAGGGTAAATTTCATAAATTAGTCCCTTGCTTCCTTTTGAAAAGCTGCAAGTTACATTTTTATTGCTCTTCTCCTTCGCATTGGTCCTGAGAATAATATCCCAAAGGCCTTTCAAAATTCAAATTATAGAGCGGAAAAGTCCTTGAGTTAGGGAGGTCTATATTGCATTGCTTTTATGGGAGTTCAAAAAATACTTTAAAAAATTAACATGGAGAGATTTTTCACTTGAGAGAGGCTTGAATGAGCAAGGTTTAACTATACTGTATTTGCTTGATGTACAATATATTAAATATTGCTCTGTCAATGATACCAGAGGATTAGGAAAAGGCAAAATTTGATTGCAAGTGGTGGTATTTAATGCACTTGCATTAAATTTTACTTATCATGCTGGAAATGCCGGCATATTTCTAAATCATCTTTATCATATTGTGTATCGGATTTAACACACCTAAATTTTAACAAAAATTCTTTAGAAAATGAAGCAAAAATGTGGAAAAAGAAGGGCAAGAACAGAGTGAGGTAGGAAAAGAGAATAAAAGTGGACTCTGTACAAAAATCTTACCTAGTCTAATCTTGTCTAATAATTAAAAAGAAGCCACTGGTTCCAGTGGCTTCTTTGTAAAGAAATTTCACTGTACTGTACTAGATCAGTATAAGTCATTGCTGAATACCTTTGAATCTTTGATCATACTTCAAGCTTCTGTTTATTAATAATCGATTACATTATTATAAGGTCAAGAAACTCAGATGTCAGCCCAAATAATTGAAATTCTTGTGAAATTGTAAAAAAAAAAGCAGGACAGCTTTTTATAAATATCAGACTTGTCCTTTGACATCAACAGAAATTTTCACTTTCGTTACGACAAGTGATTTTCCATTTCCGTGAGAGAAAAAAAAATTATAACGAGGCGAGCTAACCACATCATTATTAAAATCCGTTGCAGGAAGTTGTGTGTCGTCAGAAAGAACAGATGGGATTCATCATTCCATTTGATGGATGAGTTTTATTTTTACAATACTCAACTAGCGAGAACAAATATTCAAAATCAAGCTTTATTATTTGAGAAAATTACGATAATAATTTCAGTTCGAAGGGTTTCCCATCTTCGCCGTAAACTCTTCATTGAATTTTTAAAAACCGTTTTCTGCTCGGGAACGCGCTCCGGAATCTGGATGGACTGTTTCCTCTCAAGTAGCCAGTCATTTTCGAACAGGAGCTCTTGACCTTTGGTTAGGACAAAGTGTGAAAGGAAATTCCATCAAGACGGAAGAAAATGTCCCCGAATAAAATGAAATANAAGGGGCAGTAGTTGAAGGGCCTCCAGAAAAGAAGCCGAATTTAATCAATTTAAATAAAAAAAAACGTGAAAGCTGACAAGATTTCAAAAGCCGCAAAAATATCAGTACTGCGCAAAAAAATCATCAGAACCTTGAAAAAGCTTTGAGGGAAAATAATTCGTAAGAATAAAACAGAAATAAGATGAAGTGTAAGAACATTGATACAGTATAAATATTTATCGGACAGCAACCTAAAAATGAATTTGTTGTGTGCAAGAACTTTTTTTTAGTATTAAAATTCTACTTCAATACGCAATCTCCAGTATTAGTTTTATTCTCAATGTGCTAGTCTAGCCTTCGGTATGTTTAATGCCTGTATTGTCAAACCTCTTCAAAACCGACTTCGATGGACAGAAAAATGTTTTTGCTTGATGAGTTTTAGAGTTGGGGAAACCAGCTTTTTGGCTGAAAAAAAAAAACGGATTACAGGAAGGTAAAATTGATTTTCTGGGCCTTGAACTGCTTGATTAATGAATTGACAGCATCATGCTGAAATTGGAGGCAAGGGTAAATTTTCATAAATTAGTCCCTTGCTTCCTTTTGAAAAGCTGCAAGTTACATTTTTATTGCTCTTCTCCTTCACATTGGTCCTCAGAATAATATCCCAAAGGCCTTTCAAAATTCAAATTATAGAGCGGAAAAGTCCTTGAGTTAGGGAGGTCTATATTGCATTGCTTTTATGGGAGTTCAAAAAAGACTTTAAAAAATTAACATGGAGAGATTTTTCACTTGAGAGAGGTTTGAATGAGCAAGGTTTAACTATACTGTATTTGCTTGATGTACAATATATTAAATATTGCTCTGTCAATGATACCAGAGGATGAGGAAAAGGCAAAATTTGATTGCAAGTGGTGGTATTTAATGCACTTGCATTAAATTTTACTTACCATGCTGAAAATGCCGGCATATTTCTAAATCATATTTTTCTTATTGTGTATCGGACTTAACACACACCTAAATTTTCACAAAAGTCTTTAGAAAATGAAGCAAAAATGTGGAAAGGGAGGGCAAGAACAGAGCGAGATAGGAAAAGAGAATAAAAATGGACTCTGTACAAAAATCTTACCTAGTCTAATCTTGTCTAATAATTAAAAAGAAGCCACTGGTTCCAGTGGCTTCTTTGTAACGAAATTGCACTGTACTGCACTGGATCAGTATAATTCATTGCGCTGTATACCTTTGAATCTTTGTTCCTATTTCAAGTTTCTGTTTATTAATAATCGACATTATTATCGGGTCAAGGAACTCAGATGTCAGTCCAAATACAGTAATTGGAATTATTCTAAAATTGTAAAAAAAAAGCAGGACAGCTTTTTATAAATATCAGACTTGTCCTTTGACATCAACAGAAATTTTCACTTTCGTTACGACAAGTGATTTTCCATTTCCGTGAGAGAAAAAAAAAATTATAACGAGGCGAGCTAACCACATCATTATTAAAATCCGTTGCAGGAAGTTGTGTGTCGTCAGAAAGAACAGATGGGATTCATCATTCCATTTGATGGATGAGTTTTATTTTTACAATACTCAACTAGCGAGAACAAATATTCAAAATCAAGCTTTATTATTAGAGAAAATTACGATAATAATTTCAGTTCGAAGGGTTTCCCATCTTCGCCGTAAACTCTTCATTGAATTTTTAAAAACCGTTTTCTGCTCGGGAACGCGCTCCGGAATCTGGATGGACTGTTTCCTCTCAAGTAGCCAGTCATTTTCGAACAGGAGCTCTTGACCTTTGGTTAGGACAAAGTGTGAAAGGAAATTCCATCAAGACGGAAGAAAATGTCCCCGAATAAAATGAAATAAATTGGAAGGGAAAGGAAATCAGCCAAGAGTCGGCCCTGATCCGGCAGCATTTTTCTGGTCAATTCGCAGCACTGTATGACGCGTATGTACTGTATATAGCGTGCAAGCCGATTATTTGTGTCCCCCTTCATCCATCGATTCGCCACTTGGATTTCCTGCGGGTACATTTCTCAACTTCTCGATCATTTTCCCGTTTATTTCATTCTTCTTTCCTACTAAAGGTGGACTCTCGTCTCTACATAGTATACAACGAAACTCATGGGAAAAAATTATTGGACAGTAGAAATAATCTCGTGGAAGAGAACTCATGTAAGATGGGGAGGGAACCCTCTGGGTCCAAACAAATATTCGCTATGCAGAGAATATCATTGTAAACAATATTTTTGTATAGAAAGACCACCTATATTTAAAAAATAATAATTGTACAGTAGAAATAATTTCGTGGAATAGAACTCATATACGATGGGGAGGGGACCCTTTGGGACTAAACAAATATTCGCTATACGGAGAATATCATTGTAAACGAGATTTTTGTAGAGAAAGACCACCAGTATTCTCTTTTTCTATACTGTATTTCTCTGTTTTATTGCCAAAAATCATTCAAGACAGTGTTGCCCAACCCATGGGACACAGACCAGCGCTGGCCCGCAGTTTTTCGCTGGTCCGCGGGAAATTTTTAACATAATAAATTTACCAAAAGTTGAGATGAAGTCTGTTCTCTTCACCTGAAATTTTGGAAGGACAATGGCAGTTGAATTATCTGATGGAAACAAAAATTGTCTTTTCTAAACAAAAGTTGGCTTTTCTCCTAATAACACTTTAGACAAATTGCCACCTGCTGAAATAAATTATTTCGATTTTTTTCATTCTGAGAAACCTTTCTCAAAGCCCCACCTTTCAAATTACTTGATGACATTGTTAACTGAATTTTTCTTGTAAATACCTACCTAATAACATTTAAGCAACACTTTGGCAAGTCTGCAAACATTTTATGAAACTTTGCCGGTCCACAGAATTTTTTTTGGGAATTTACTCGTCTGCAAATTGTTTTTTTGGAAATTTGCTGGTCAGCGGGCTGAAAAAGGTTGGGGAACACTGATTTAAGAAATCCGAATGACACTGTGGCCATTGTGCAAGAACCAAATAAACAAATTACAGTAGTTTTAAGCAATAAATAATTATATACCCGCAAAAATATTTATTGCAGAAGATTCTACTGTATTCCAAAAAATGCTACCAAATCTCGAAGAAAATCGCGTTGCTCTTGTTAGTTTTTTTTTTAATCCATCGGCATCAGTTGATTAAATATAAGACGTATTTTATTTTTCATTTCATATTTTACTTTCATTTCAGGTGCTTACGTGGGGATCTCAATGTTTCCTCAATATTTATGAAAAATTCAAGTTGATCAGTGGGAAATAGGAATTTTGGAAATACAGTAATTGATTTCGGCTGTCTCGTTCCATGTAACCAATTAAACGGTTGCCTAATGTCAGGATAATTGTCGCTCGAATATCAAAGATTGCAATTAATGTCGGTCCTAATGACGAATGGAATTGTGGTGAAATCAGGTTTTCTATGATATTTAATATAATAATAACTAAATAAAAAAAACCTCGAGTAAAATTTCAGAGGAACAATGCATTACATTTCTGTCCATCACGAGTTCAAGAACCTGAAACTTTCAACGATTTTATGGCGGAAAAAATGGCATAAGGTTGGGCAATTTTCCAACTCTTAGGAAAAGATGTGGGGAAGGAAATTAGCTCTGAATTGTGGAAACCAGGTGAGACCCGAATTATTCAGGCAATGCCGACTATCCTTCCGATTTTAGGCCGGGTTCCATGGCGAAACGCTGGTGCATGGGATCGACGCCCTCATGCACCTTCCCTGTCCTTTTCCCAGTGTAGCACTGTAACCTGTCCCCTCATGAAATATGTTCGGGTGAACAGGTTCTACCGTATTTACTGTACTCCAACGCCACGCGTCGTACAATACGATCCACGCTTGAATTTTTCAGTCTGAAATGTTAATGAAAACATATCACCCAGCAATATTTGAACAACATTCTCAGTAACTGAAAATCGCAATTAAAAAAACATCATGAATTAAATTTTCCTCTTGAATTGAACCAGAATTCACCTCTTTTTCCTTGAAAATATTTTGATGGGTCTACAATTTTTTTTTAAATTTATATCAACTATGAGCCACACCTAAAGTATACCCTCCAATGATGCACAACCTCTGTTTTGATCAATATTCTTTCTCACATAACTTATTATTTGGTGATGTTCCTCGTAGCTTTACTGTTCCACAAATAAAATTCATTGATCTGGGCTTACTGACCGCCAAGATTGTGCTTTGACTTTTGGAAAAAAATTTCATTAGTGTCGAAAGAACATTGCTGACATTTTTTACAAACATTGAATTGCATTAGCTTGGATAATCAGTCGATCACAAGTAAATGGAGTATCTCATGTTGAAATGAAAAGTATTTCAACGCTAGATAATTCTTTTTTCCAATTTTGTTTTCATCGAATGATAATTACAAGCACAGCAGTTGTTTGAAATGCTCAACGATTCGAGCTCTGCTTAACTGCTCTGCAGAAGCAAAAGCTCGGCAAAAGCCATATAAAATATTTTAGCTTTGTGAAGAATATTCTGGTACTGTACTTGAAATCTCTGCTTGGAAGTCCCACTCGAAAATGAATTCGGTTTACAACAAAATGACTTCCTTCCGCAATAAATTGCGAACATTCTCTCCGCGTGGAGACTCGCGAAAAAAACGATATGAGCCTCATCTAGAGTAGATATGCCCGCGCCGTCAGTTGCTTCCTCCCATTACGCGAATGCCGGAAAAGGAGACGAGCTCGTGGGCGAGGAAGTAAGTAAGTAAGTAAGGAAGGAAGGAAGTAAGCAAGCAAGGCAGTGAACTGGACGTGAACTCAAGTTTTTTAGTCGAACGCCCTGGTCACGGCACAGTTCTTCCCTTCCCCCGATGTTCACCCGTGGGGGATGGGACGGGCGTTCACGTGGGTGAGTGTCCGCGTGTTCCCGCCAACCCGGGGCAATGACGCAGTTAACTTGCTCACGCACGCGCGGGCGCAACAAACATGGAAGCTAGCGACATCTCAGTAAAAGCAGAAGAACACTTGCTTCTTGTATATGTAAGATGCAACAGATGTCAGGAACTTATTGGCCGGCGCAACGCGTGTGAACAAGATGACGCTTCCAATTCGCCCAAAGGTAAACACTGTACAGTATTCGAGATAAATGCTGGCTTTTCGACAAGAAATCACGTATATTACTGTGTTTTAAAATGACAGACGTGAATTCAGGATGTCAATTCCCTAAAATCTTGAGATAGACCCTGGTACACAAAAGCTTGACATAAAAGTCTAACGAAAATATTGTATCCGCTTTCCATAAAAAAACCTCGTTTTTTTTTTTTTTGCTGCAAGGTTTAACAGCATGTCTTTTGTCGAACATGAGGTGATATCTAGAAGAAATGCTCAAAAGGTAAGGTAAAAATATGTTAAGATGAAAATAAAAAGCCCCAACAAATTTTCGAAACACTACTGGACCGTTTCTACAATTCAACCTCGTGAATTATTCGACGGGATATGATTTCCGCGTTGACGACCGAATCCCATTGGGACTTGGATACTTTAAAATCGTTAAATGATCAGATAAGTAGAATGATAACCTACGTTTATCCTCCATATTAAGTCAAGTATGCCCTATTTACCATATATCTTGAAAAATCCGATGGGAAACTGTCCCCCAATTTTGTTTTCATGCTCGTGGGACTTCAGGGCGAAGCATTTTTTTATGGTGTCCTTGCAAGGTCGGACTATACTACTGAGATCTCACAAAATACTTATACATATTGTTTCATTTATTTCGTTGCTAATAAACAAAATAAAAATTTGGTTTATTGTAAACCGACTACCGTATTAAAAATTTAACGCCATTGATCTTCCTGACTCGACGCGGTAACCGAACATCCATCTTGAATATCGCGAATAAGTAATGCATTCAGAAATTGCACAGGATGATACCGTACTTCAGTGTTACAATGCCGTACTTTTTCTGCTGAAAGAGGTGAATAATACTCTTGGAAAAAAATGGAACTTCAGAAAGTCCATCACCTGAATTCAGACCGCCTTGAGAGCAACAGGTGGGTGAAAACCAACCTCAAGTGCTTGCCTCAATTACTTCAGGAGACACCGAATCACTGGATCGACCGACTTGTGGTCACTGAATGGGCCCGGAGAACAAGAGAGTGAAAATAAGGCAACACGTGATAAAAAAATAAAATAATAAAAATGAAGCAAAATAAGAAACAGTTGCATCATCATCATGATGCCAAGCACTATTTCTCCCTCCTTTTTGGTTACAATGCAGTAATCCGGACACGGGTTCTAAACAGCCAACTGCAATCACGACGTCACCAGCACTTTCTGCTCACTTTTTATGAGATAAGCAGGGTTCTCGTGTCTCACGCTTTTGAGCAACGAATCGTGATCACTCAGCACGACACATTAGAAAACTGGGGCAATCCGCTGTATAAGAAACACACGCCGTTATATTTGCTCACTCCTTTTGCGTCTTTTTCGTAGAGCTGCTATTTTCTTCTCGAAATCAAGTCTGACCAGGTGTAAGTAAGGAGTACTCACAGCGTGCACGGAAAAGGTGAATCGAAACACCAGGTACGGAAATTACTGCTTCATGGCCAGATGTTCGTGCTGAAATACTGTACTTTGAAATTCCTAATGGAATACAACATTCTAAGAATGCAGTAGCTCATCGTCATGCCTTGCGACTGCTATTCATTANAAACACCAGGTACGGAAATTACTGCTTCATGGCCAGATGTTCGTGCTGAAATACTGTACTTTGAAATTCCTAATGGAATACAACATTCTAAGAATGCAGTAGCTCATCGTCATGCCTTGCGACTGCTATTCATTATAGGAATTGATTTTTTCCAGTAATTTGATCTGACGTCTTTTCTGAACCCGAGTTTCTGAGTCAAACGCCTTCACAGAAACTCGGAAAAGTTTGGACTCTTATAATGTACCATAATTCAAGAAATTTCAAAACTCTAGAAGATAAGTTGAGTCGAACCATCGGGTCCGAAAATGTCTGCTTCGTGGTCAGATGTTCATACCGAAATATATTGTAATACTTTTGATTAAAAATTTCGATGGAAATTGCGTTTTTCATGAGTACAGTAGTTTTCATGTCTCGCGAGTCGCGACTATATTTATAGAGATTTAAAAAAAGGCCAGATGTGTGTGCTGAAATAAGTGGATATTGCGTCAGAAATAGCGCATTTGATAATTATAGCTGTAACTGTAATGAATACCTTCGAGATTATTTATAGTGAATTTTCAAAAGATAAGCCAGAGTATCCTGATACATGAAGTCGTTTTAGGGCCCGTGTTTCTGAGTCAGACGTTTTTGAAAATCTAAATCTGGACCAATAAAACTGGAAACAAGCTTCAGGCCGTTTTTGAATGATTTCTTGCTCATCAATTGAATTTCAAGGCTATACCTTGACAATGTGTTTTCAGATCCGTATCATTATCACTTATAAAATTTCTGGATTATTTGAGAGATTTATCAGCTCGACTTGGATATGTTCGCCAATTTACGGAGAGCATTCCTTCTCTCTTTAAATTATTTTAATTTCCGTTCATAAACAAGGTCCCATAAATGGAATCTAAAGATAGAGAAATCATGAATCAACCAGTCGAAATTTTACGCCATTCTGGAGGACGAATTTTGTCTGTTCCTTCATCGTGAAAATGAATAGTTTTATATGATCTGGTGAGCATTAAAAACAAATCCTCGAATAATTTTCATTAAAAAATTAAGTATTCTGAAGCAAAATCCCACACATGAAGCCAGTCGATGCTCGTGAATGGCGTAACATTAGTTCGATGAGCTCGAATCATCTTGCTTTGTCCAAATCAACATAGAAGACATTTAATGAAGGTTTAATATTTAAGTTGCTAATTTTATTCTTTCCAGAGTAGTTTCAAGGTTGCTTTTCATGGAATTCCTTGATTTTTATGCAATATATTTTGCATTGAAAAACTTCGCTGATGAGATGGCTATCACCTACCATTCGCTGGAATGAAGTCTCCATTTG
The DNA here is from genome assembly GCA_905338405.1 of Notodromas monacha. Taxonomy (NCBI): domain Eukaryota; kingdom Metazoa; phylum Arthropoda; class Ostracoda; order Podocopida; family Cyprididae; genus Notodromas; species Notodromas monacha. The sequence continues at coordinate 182,694 of CAJPEX010000014.1, read as the reverse complement.
ATCTGGGAAGTAAAATTTGGATTACCTGAGGGTTTAAAAAAAAAGAAGGTTTTGAAGGCTGGTACATAAATTTAACGAAGGACGATGCACTTTGTTGTCAGACGATTATTTACAGCTTTCTGTGGATGACCGTCAATGCGAGGTAACTTTCCGATTTTTTATTGTTTAAAGTTTTGTTCTTAGAGGCAAAGGCAAGTAGATGGTAAAATATTCTGAGATCGTTTATGACGCATTGAAAATCATGGTTTGTCGAGGTGAAATTGAACTGTCCTGAATACGAGAGTTGAATCATAAGTTTTGTCAGTCTTTTAAATCCCTTGCTGGATAGATCCATGATGGACAGTTGAACCTTTAGATAACTTTAACATCCCCAAGTCGGATTTTTGTCAAGTTCCCGTCTGAATTCACTCGGGAAAAATACATAAAAAGTCTCTCTAACTCAAATGCTTTTCCTCTCAAACCTCTGTAACATGAAGTGTCTAAGACATTTTGGCGATTATTTTCTTGACACAGAGAAAATCAATAAAAAGTATCTTGATGTGCTTTGAACGGAGGTGAAAAACTAATTGGTCAAATGAACCCCTACGTCCAAGTTTAGATTCTTTTTGAATATTTTACAAAGCAATTGAAGCCCCAGAATATCTCCATTTACACTTTCGTCCAATTTTACTATCTTTCCCATCCCAAAAATGTTTTTATTCCTGATTTAAAATCTCCCCAAGTCTAAACCTCCTTAAGTCGAATTTGTTTGCTGGTCCCCTTGAAATTAGACTAAGAGAGGGCTCGTATTAGTCATGGTTTTTAAAGCAATATTGCGCATGAAAATATTTTCAGCGATCTGATCAAAATGTTCTTAAATGAACTGGTTTTAACAGCCGTACTTTGCTTCAGTAGCATGTGTATGAATGCTTCCCCTGACAGTCGATTTTTATTGAACAAGGAGGAGTTCAATGCATTTTAAGTAGAAAAATCCATATACAGTAAATAAAAAAAATTGCTTTCATCCCAATGTTTTACGTGGGATTTTGCTTCAGGTACCTTACAATTTGACCCTATTCCGTTGCTGGACTCGGGTCAAAATTGCGAAGCAGTTGACTTGTGAGATAACATCAAAACCGTACAAAGGATGTACCGTAAACTACAAAGTACAGAGAAATGTCCAGTTTAACTCGTCGTCTCCAGTTTAACTTTCAGTTTAAGGGTCGTTTAAACTGGCATTTTAACACCCCTACCTTTTTAACCAGGAGGTCGAATTGCAAGGTACCACCTGTACCAAAAGAGCATAGTTAAAAGAAAAGAAATGACTTTAATCAACGAAACCCGCGGGATTTAAGCGATCTGAGAAATATTGAAGGGTGTCGTTTCGGCGCGTATAAACCTCGGCTTCTGCGCGGTTCCTCATTTATCAGTGTATCGCTGGAATGCAGTAAACAGATCACGGTTATGTTCGAACCCGGGTATGTTTTCCCTTCCTCTTGTTAATGTAGATCGGACAGTGCAGGACAGTTCTTAATCTTGCTTGATCGTCGAGTTCCGCGAAGCAAAAAAAAAACGAGCCGTTGGCATGCAACAATAAGAATATCCCCACCCTCTCTTCGTCTATTCCGTTCCGTATAACAAGCACGGACGAAACTCGAGAGAACAACCGGTTTGTCCGTCCACTTGTTTCCTTCCTTTCTCTCTGTTCCATTCTATCCATTTATTTATCTTTATCGCGCCTGGTGCCCCGAGAAGTACCGCAAAAATCACCCGGAATGTCGCTACGATGCGAGTACCACTCGGTGCCTTCGCACGATTCCGTGGCATAAAGTCGACCCGCAGTAAAAAAAAAAAAGAACAACAGAAATGCGAAACGAATCCCTTTTCAAACGCTTGTTTTTATTTTAGATTTTATTCTAAAGCGAGATAGAAAAAAATCGAGAAAAAAAAGATCCGCATTCCAAGAAAACTCGGAAAACACGCAGGTGATGATCAACAATGAGAATTAAAATGAGCATCAGCTCAGCTTTCTTCCACCTGCGTGGTACTGAATTTTGAGCTTTTCTTTCCCAATGGCTTTCGCATTTTTCCTGAAACGGATGTTTAAAAACATGACGCTCACGTTTTATTACATTGCATAAATTTTTCTCGAGTTTTAAGCATTATGTTTATTCAAACCGACTGCTGAGAACATGAAGATACAAATGAAAAAATATAATGGGACAGCGTATTAACCGATGAAAAAATTGAAAAATATGTTTAAAATAAAAATGACTGAGGAAGTTATTTCACATAATCATAAATTAATTCACAAAAGCCATATTCCTGTCAGTATTATTGTGCATGTTGCGTGTTTCTATTCCATTTACAGCAATAATCAATTAGTTTTTTTTTCATATTGTACTCATATTTTTCGCCAGCAGTTTGAATAGTCTCTAACTAGGGGCGAAGCTAGAGAGGATAAATGGGAACAATGTATATAAAGTCATATTATTAATACAAAAACAATTGAACACTGTTTCATTCTTGGTCATTCACAGATTCGGCTATTGAAATTACACCTGAAGAAATACGGAATCTGTAAAGAACACACTAATAATTTTTTTAATTGCGCTTCGAGGGTTTTGCGTTAAATAATAGCCATTTTTCCAGTTTTAATAGTAATTCTGGGTTATTTGGTTTTTTTCATCTACGACCTTCCGGTTTTCAATACCGTGAATTAATTTCTATTCTCATTTCTGCCTTAACAGTAAACCTCTCTTCATCAGGAATTCATGGACACTAGTGATGGAAATCAGTTTCTGACTACTACTGTGATAAAACATTCAGAATGTGGGAAAATGTGCTCAAGAGGATATATACCCTGCGTTGAGGAAATTGATTTTTAAAAAACTGTCAGAGAAAGTCTTTGTTTTTTTTTCAACATCCACATCGTGCATGTGGAACATTTCTTGAATTTTCATATAGGGACGCGTGTGTGTGTGTGTGTGTGTGTCACAGTTCTTTCCACACAGTCACACAGCCAGTATATAGTGGATTGCATTCTGGGTGGAATTCCTATGATGCAAAAGATTTCGAGGAACTTCGGGGCAAGTTAAGAAAAAGGAATGCAGTAATGATAAATATAAAGCTGAGGGAAAAATCCGCGGCAGTGATCACGTGCATCTAGCTGCTGATGATTGCGAGACTCCCTAAGGTCGTGGCATCGCTTCCGGATCAGTGTGACAACACACTTCCTATAGAGATTCCGGTATCCGCAGTTTCCAAAGAGCAGGATAAATTCTTCTGGGATTTATAATCCCGTTGCATGTGTTCCAACGCACGCCCCATGGGCATGCAGCAAGCCGGGTCAAATCATGATCATGACAACGATTACGAAATTATTGTAACGTCGCCCGGAAAAAAAATGATGATATTCATTTGGATGGGGCTGCATTTCCTATAGCTTGGGACTTTAATTCTGAGCTGCATTTGTATGCAGTAGGGAAAACTATGGTAAGGAAACCTCAGAAGGAAATATTGAAATTGCCAGCAGTTTGAGGAAGCTAGTCTGATGCAAATTACAGCGGGTCTCCGCATAACACAAACCTAATCCCTTCCTGGGTGCGTTTGATTATACGGAATGTTTCTCACCTGAAACATGATTTCCCTCAAATTATGATTGGAAGCGGTTTAATCCGCTTTTAGACACTCGCAAAAAGAACTTATAATAAATGTGAAAAAAGTATGCATTTTTGTAAGTTTTCAGCATACAATGTACAACTCGAAACTGATCTGAATGAAATTGAAGTAATCCGGACAAGTTTTTGCTCATATACGTTTTAGATCGAGATTCTCAAATTTCCGAGATAAGAAGACGCATAAGTATAGGAATATTTTTCTGTGTTCCTCAATTTCTTGAAAAAGTCTAGTTCTAGCTCGAAACTAGCAAAAACATGTGAGGCCATCACATCCCAATGTTTCAGCACTAAAATTTGCTCCAAAAAAGTATTTAAAAGCAAAATAATTGTCTATTCTTTTCAATCATTTAACAAAGAAATATGTCACTTGATTCAATCATTCGGCTGCACTATAATGCAAATAAGGTGATATAGTCTTACAGGAGAACACTCGATTTTTATAAAAATAGGCTTCATTTTCTAATAAAAACAAATGTTTAAGGAGATTTTAAGCTTGCACTTGAAAAATTACACACATTTTGGATGATTGGGTCATATCTTTTTTAACGGGGAAAATTTGAAACAAATTTTGAACGTATTTCCGCAAATCCGAATAAATTCCGACTGCATTCATCCTTGACCTCTCTTGGCTTATTGGGAACAACACCCTTGCTTCTCAGCTCAAGTCATTCAAAAACCTGTCATTCCTCAAAACATTGTATCCTATCTGCAATAGCCGATCCATTTTATCAAGTTTTGAGAATCAAGCTACTCCATACTTTTTGGATGCATTTTATGCTTTAAATTCTTCTATACAGCAGTCAAACCCCGATTTAGTGCCATCATTGGTCCCAGGACTTTTTGTGGAACTAAGCAAGGGTGGCACTAAATCGTGGGTTGACTCTACAATCTACATCCTTCAAGAAAGACTGCATATTTCTGAGAGATCCGATTAAGAGAGATATTCTCCCAGAAAAAAAAATAGAAACAAGAGAAGAAAAAGGGTATACTGATAAGAAAAAGGACCAGACGCAGTTGATGGAATAAAATATTGAAATATATTAGAATATCGGCTCGAGAGAGAGAGAGAGAAAAATAAAATTATGGTCCAGTAGCCATTGACGATCTCACGATATACTCTGTGGCACGTCAGCTCATGTCAAAAGGTTCTTTCCCCCCCCTTTGTGGCGATATTGTCGTCGGCTGGTGAAGCCAAGGACGTCGCATTTCGCGTGTCGGGTGACGCAATGGAAAAACCCCCCTTGTGCATAAGCGGTTTCCGTAATCAGCCGGGAAAGGAAGTCACGACCCTCTGCGGGCGACCCCGGAGTGGCTTTAGGCCGAGGAACCTCGTTCCGACTTGAAGCAGCAATCAATCGATTGCCTCACGTCGGGCATTTCGAATACCGCGGTGATTGTGTGCGATACTTTTATTTATTCATTTCCCCCCTCCCCCTCCCTCTCTCTCAATATATATATATCTCTCTCTTTTTTTGCAGGATGATTTCGAGTTCTTGGATCCGCCATTCAGTGAATCATGAGCATGGTGTCGAAGAAATGAATCTAGAATTTTTCAACAACAAAAAATATGCGTACAGTATTTTGATGGCAGCAAGGAAATTTCAGATGCTGCTCGAAGAGGAAGCCTACGCTGTTTATATTTATTTAAATTATTTTTTAAAAAGAAAATTTAAATCGTGCGATCAAATTTTTGAATGGATCTCGGGTCGTCTTCTATGAGGGCGGAATATCATTGTGACGATTTTAAACTCCAATATGAATTGATTGCCTCATTTGCCATTTCGAATACCGCGGTGATTGTGTGCGATACTTTTATTTATTCATCCTCTTTCTCTCTCTCTCTTTTTTAAAATATTTTTTTCAGGATGATTTCGAGTTCTTGGATCCGCCATTCAGTAAATCATGAGCATGGCGTCGAAAAGATGAATCTAGAATTTTCGAAAAAAAATATGCGTACAGTATTCTGATGGCAAAGAGGAAATTTGAGACGCTTCGCGAAGAGGAAGCCTATACACTGTTTATATTTATTTATTTCTTAAAAAGAAAATTTAATCGTGCGATCAAATTTTTGATTGGATCTCGGGTCGTCTTCTATGAGGGCGGAATATCATTGTGACGATTTTAAATCCCGATATGAATTGATTGCCTCATTTGCCATTTCGAATACCGAGGTGACGGCGTGGGATACAATTGTTTCTGTCTTATTTTTTTTTCCTCTCTGCAGGATGATTTTTAGTTCTTGAACCTTCATTCAGTGAATCATCAGCATAATGTCAAAAAGATGAATCTAACTTTTTTTGACCAAATATACTGTATTTTGATGATTTATTTTGATGCCAGCAAGGAAATTCAAGACGCTGATGAGAGAGGAATTCCACTCTTTTTTTTTTTTGCTAGAAAATGCGATTGAATTTTGAACTTCTTGTCGTAATATATAAGGACGGAATATTCTTCGAAATTTTGAAAATTGACTCCGTGTGAATTCTTAGGAACGAAATCTTGTTCCGACTCGAAGCGATATCAATAGACTGCTTCACGTTGAGCATCTTGAATATTTTACAGATATTGTGTGAGATATGTAGCTTTACTTATGTTCTCTGCAGGATGATTTCAGTTTTTGGATTCTTCATTGAGTGAATCATCAGCATAAAGTCAGTGATATAAAACTGTAGCTAGCTTTTTCAACGAAATATCTTTTATCCGCAATAATGAGGAAATTCGAGGACCTGTTACGACAGGAAAGCTACGCTTTTTTTCTTGTTTTTTTTTTTTTGCAAGAAAATTCGATCGTACGATCAAAGTTTGAACGTCGGGTCATCTTTTATGAAAGTTGAATATTTACCGAATTTTTCAAAATTGACTCTACGTGAATTCTTCAGATACCTTTTTCGTCTTGAAGCCGAAATCAATCGGTTTATTCAAGCAGAACATTTCGAATCCATTATTGATTGTGCGAAATATTTTCGTTCATTCATTTTTATCTGCCGAATAATTTCAAGTTCATGGACCCTGCATTAAGTAAATTACTGTATCAGCAAAATGTCAGAGTTATACGACTCTACCTTTATTGATCAACGAAATACTGTTCTTCTATGTCTGGAGGGAATATTTCTAGGCATGGTTGGACTGGAAGAATACTCGGCTTTTTGGCTAGAAAATTCGATTATAGGGTCAACTTTAAAACTTAGGGTCTTTCATTAAAGTGGAACATGTTCTTCGCTGATTTTTAAAAAATTAGTTGGACTCCATCTGAATTCTTCAAGCCAAATCTTCTTCCGACTCAGAGCCGAAATTAATCAATTATCTCATGCTGAGCATTTCAAATTCAAACGCGGGGATTGTATAAAAACTTCCATTTATACTCGTATTTTCTTCTTCAGGTTAATTAGAAGTGCTTGAATCCGTTATTCAGTAAATCATCAGCATAATGTCGCCGAGAAGTCTAGCTTTTTCAATCTAACATTTTTTAAGCCTGCAGGGAAATTCGAGGTTCCTCTGCTCGGGGGAGAACGTCTTTACTGGTTTTTTGCTAGGACATTCAATGATGCGATCGAATTTTAAATGTTAGATGTTCAATAAAATAAAGCAGCCTTTCCCACGAGCAGAACCGAAAACTGTGACGCGAAATTAGAACTAATGCGTTCTACAATCGACTGAAATTAGTCTATCAACGTTCATCGGGTTTTGATGAAACGATTTAAAAGAAATGAAAAAAATGTGCGTTCCTCCGATGAGTAATCAAATGCTTGGGTTGCCCAAAATTGACACGCCGCGTTTCGTGACGAACAAAAGAAATCGGCGTCTTCTCCAAGGCCGCGAGTAAAAAAAAAAGGGCGTCGCGAGATCGTGATGACTTCATGATAGCTTTCGTTCTCCACCTTCGACAAAAAATGCCCCGCTAGAAAAAAAAAAAACTATATTCTTTTTTTCCCACATTTATTTCCAATATATTTGACGAATACCGTGAACTGCACGGAATTGCGACTTGGCGCCGACCTTCGAAATGATGCGCACCGGGATTTCGCTCATAACAGTAATCAAAGGCGATACAAATATTCGACAAGGTTCGAAACGGAACGAATCATTGGCCTGACTTTGCTTCACCCCATTTCTCCCGACCCGCAAAATTACGCGTTGGCATGACGAAAATCGAGCGCCGTAAAGAATATTTTCTGGGAACGCATTCGTAGGCGTGTGGAAGAAGGCGTCTTCGAAAAACCCAAAAATAAACGAACATTTTTGAATAATAAACTAACGAGTTTGCTCAAGGTTTTCGTGGCACACCAATTCAAAAGAACTTATATCACCCACGTGTCGATAAAAAGAATAAAACGCAAGAAAATTTTAAAAAATAATCGTCGTCTTTGTTCTGCTTTGTCGATTGAGCTCAACTTCGGAGAACATCGGCGATAACAGAATGGTAATTTTGTTTCCGCAAGAAAAGCATCCTGGCGAAAATGCCACAGAAAAAATTTTGCTGCGGGGTTCAATGAGGAAAATGAAGCATTAGATATTCGAGCATCAACGCATTGCGGACAACTGATCGCCAGACAGCTGAGCATCAAGGACAACTGACCGCCAAGCACCTGAGTGTCGGAGTTTTTCCATTCACAAGCTGGTGAATATATATTCTAAACGATATTTTCTTCGAATTCATTTTTCCCTTCGCTACGAAAAAAATTAAAATAATGCAAAAAATTTTGCCGAGCGAAGCATGGTATATCACAGGTTCAGCCTCGCCAATAAGTTTTTTGAAAAAGAGCAATATGAAATTTACCCGAGCATGGCAAAAACCATGCAATGACAAAATTCTCTACTGAATCAAAGCATTCCCTTCTCTGAGTCTTCTTATTTTTTGATTTATTATATTTATCCCCTGATAACTGACAGTGTGTAGTTAAAAACAATTTATTGAATTGAGGTTTTTATAGAGTGCGATTCCATCATGTGTGCGTGTTTTTTTTTAAATCTGTCCGGGTGGTTTTTTTGTTTAGGAAGTGTTGCTTCAGACAGGCGCAATATGTTCAGCAATTTCCTTCTGGGCAATTTTAGACATAGTAATCGTTTTCTACGTGATTTTGATTATCCTGTCATCGCGGAGGTTTTTTTCCCTGGCCGTTTCAAAGACTTTAAAATATTTTTTTCGCAAACGATGAAACGCAGATCGAGAAAATATGATTCAGTCAGTTACTTTGTAATCGGCATCTCGCTCCATTTCACTTCCCCTGGGGCGAAGTGGGTTCTTTGGGAATTAATCAACGTCACGGATGAAAGCGAACTTTCCTCAGCAGCTTCAATTATCCTGCGGTAAAGCATTTTCACTCAGTTTGGAAAACATCTTGTGGTTTGAATTCTGATGTTGCATTCAACGACAAATAATAAAAAAAAAGAAAAGGGGAAAAATTACGGCATTTCTTCAAGGAGAATTTAAAAAAAAACATGAAGCAGTCTGCGGATACCTGAATGTCGTTGAAAATTGCAAACCCCAGCGTTCAGGGGATTTTTATGCCGATACACGCATCAAAGAGAGCGGAAACGTAAGTTTATTTTTTTATTTTTTACTGTCTTGAAAAGACATTTGAAATCTCTGCGGGGACTCGGAGTTTTCTCTCACTTTTCCCCGACAAAGTACTGTACAGTACGTACTGTAACTCAGAAAGGGTCCTTTCTCCGGGATTTTTGTTCTCTGGTGCCCGGGGGGCGAATTGCGAGAGAACACAGAGTTTGCGGCTTTGACCGCAGGGTTCGGGGGGGAACCGATAAATTACCATGTGCGGTGTTCGACGTGGCATTGATGCTGTGCTATAGTGCGCCAACCGGATCAGTTAATTGCGGGGTTCCGTCCGGAAAATGCTGACGAACCGGAAGTGAAACGGCGAGTGATTGGGTGTTATCCATTCGGTCGCATTTTCACAGCTGATAATTTCCTCACTCTGCGGCTGGTAAAAGCGTGTATTTTTCTCTCCCTTTTTTTTCTGTGCCTAGCTCTTTCATCCCATTGATTCCGGGATTTTTGTTTTGCACATACGCTTTACGTATGGGAAGAATGAAAAAAGGAATGTACTGTACAGTAATAAGTACATGTTTAAAGTTTGGAAGTTTAGAAAACGACAGGAAACAACTATCAGCTGGGGGGGGGGGGGGGGGGCAAGTGACATAGTAATAGATGATTCACTGAGCAAAGTAATAAGGTACAAAGCTACTAACACTTGCTTGGGCGAATGTCACAAAACTTATGTGTTTGATTGGGCGAATGTCATAAAACTGAGGTCAAGAGTGACCATGGAAACTTCCTCAAGGATGAAGAAAAGACTTTATTGATTTTGATATTATGTACAGAGGTTTTGGCTTTGAAGGTCTGCTAAAATTAAAATGTTCATGACAGGTAATAACCCGCAGTCATGCTGGATATCTCGGGAATCTTGGCAGCGGGGGAAGGCAAATATTGATTGGCATACAATTTTCTTTTCACGTTTATACTTTTTAATCTTGAAAGCACTGAAGCCTCCCAAAAAATAATTTGGAAAGCATTTTTGAATGTTTCCGACAGAAAAGGGGTTTCAAATAAGACGCATAATTATTTGAAAATATTAGTCATTGGTGCAGAGCCTTCTTTGCGAACGAAAAAATTCAAAAAAAGTTTCTTGAGTTTTTTCCTGGAAGCTTCAACTTAACGCGGTGTAGACTATTTAATACAAAAATACTCCTTTTTAAAAATACCTTTTAGAAAGTTTTTTAAGACTTTGACGATTAATTTGACGTAGTAATACTTTGTTGCTTTAAAAGACAGAGTCTGATGAGTGGAGAGTCATTGAAAGGTGCGCACAACAAGGACAATTTATTTATTGCGCCCATGAAACCTTTGCAAGAAAGCCATTAGCAACTTTATCACTTCAAATTGTTTTCCACGCAAACGTGATGATTGTATAAAATTTATCTAACTGAGGATATAAAGTTTGATATCCGTCGAAAGAACGAATGAGTGGTTATTTGAATTTTAAAATGCAACAGAATCACTGGAACTCGTCAGGTTATGCAATAATTTAAAAATATTTCTACAGTTTCGTTTATTCTGTGTCACAGAGGACTCGCTGTAACTGGAGATGGAAGGAATAAAAGGCATGAAGTTACCTCTCAAACTTAGTTTCTGTTGAGGAATGCATTTTGATAAATTACTTTAAACTGCCACGTAATAATAGTCGAAACCTTTTTGCTTGACATGGACCGACGTGAAACTCGTGACCTCACGAACATCCTGTAGTTTTTGCCACGTGGAACAAGGTTATAAGGTTATCTTTTCACTCAGGTGTTGTGCAAGGCTAACCTCTGCTATATTTTAAAGCCTTCTAAAAGGAAAACGTTATCTCCGAGTTTATGAATTCGGCAAAAAGATCATTTCATCTTATATTTTAGAAACTCTTTTTTTTAAGAAACCGATCAAGGCTATGGTCTTTAGGATGCAAAATAATTTAAGGTTCGTGGTTTAACTTTAAAATAAACCTGCATAATCGAGGCTATCGACATAAAATAACCTAGTTCTGAGCTAAAATTTAAATTCTACGATTCGACCAACAATGAAATGAGATCTATTCCCTTACGAAAACTTATAAAAATGATACACATAAATTGTACAGTGCTTCGAAATGATCAAATTCACGTGCGAAAATAACTCCGTGAAAGAATATTATGGTATTTATGGTTCCCCTACACACTGCAGTATTTGAGTACCAAAAATCTTTTAACACGAGGCAAAATATAAGAAAACTGTTATGGCATTGACTTTTATCTTGAAAGAAAAGCCGTTTCGAGACGCTTTCGCTTGCAAAATTTCCTCCTCTCCTTTTACCCTTGCCTCGACGCAATCTTGACGGCCAAACGTCAACTGCAATTGTTCAAAATTGAAAACAGCCTGTACGTAAATCAAATGCAACAGGTCGACGGTGATTTCCGAGTAATTTATACAAACCCCAGTACAGTACATTATTATTTCCTTTTTACATTCAATATCGCGATTGCGTCAAAAGGGGTTTGGAAGTGGGCGCAGTGTAACTCATTGAACGCTGTTGCACAGCGATTCGCATTAATCACAATTATGCTTTTCCACCTGCCGTCAAGTAAGATCAGAATGTTGTTACCTCTAATTTTTTTATCGGAACTAGTGTACCGAAAAAGAACTTCGTTGTAACTTCGACACCCCTTTCTATAAAAAAGAAGAAGTCGTCAAGGAGACAAGGTGTACATGAACTTGCAAAAAAATCGGAAATTATGTCCGACAAAAATAATTAAATAAGAATAAGATCGATTAGGTATTTGCAGCCAAAAAAAAAAAGTGCATTGCAGCGGCACTGTAAATTTACAGTCGGGTGCTGGCAAATAGATGCCCTCAGGGGTGGACTAATATTCAACTTATGGACACAGGGAAATTTCAAAAAACTGCCTGAACATCTGAGCAATGTCTCAAGATATGAAGAATTCGTCAAAATTTCCAAATGAAACAAATTAAATTTGTTTATATCGATGCATCTTGAACCATTTTAGCTATTGTCACGATCCACGGACAGGAAGTCAAAATAAATTTTGAGTTTAAATGGGATTAAATAAAAAGGTTTCGACGACCAAAACACGAAAGCAATAAGCCTAAAATAGTAGTTGACGGGTGACATATAGTAATGTCACGTGTCGTGTTGTGGAATTTTTTCCAAATCGTTTAGAACATTCCCGACACAAACTCGGTGAGACATTTCAAAAATTACACATCTTCGAGAGCCATACTCTTCATCCTTGAGATTCTGCACGTATAAATAAATCTAAAAATTTTGCAAGCGGAAGCAAAATTCTACGACACACCCTTGTGGATAAGCAAGACTTTAAAAAATAAACCCCACCCGAAAGAATCATTTCGCATTTTCGCCACACAAAAAAAAAAACTTCAAAAACAATCCAATCACGCAATAATTGATTGAAGTGGGAGGGTTAAGGAATACGCCTCCAATGCAGAAAAAGCAGAAATCCAGTTCAAAGAAAATGTATGTTGTTTTTTAGTCAACCCAAGGAAATGTTCCCCACCAAGTACGAAAGGACAAACCAAAAAATATATAAATAAATAAAAACCTCCAGAGCCCGGAACTCATTGTCCGCTCTTTTACAGATAACCTTGCCCAAGTGCCCAGATGCTTGAAATCCTACGGTTTGATGAGCATTCTGAATTCTCTTCCTAGTGAAGCCCTTTTTCCTCTGTACCATGCATTCAACAGAGAACATGGATTGTGAGTCTGGCAAGGAGAGAAACGGAAAGAAAAAGAAGGACGCGGAAGAAAACGCACGCACGAGAGAATAGGAGAGAGAGAGAGAGAATGTGTGTGTTGAAAAGCAGGATTGTTGAACAAAAAAAACAAGACGGGAAAGCGGGGAAATCAGTGAGAAAGAGACTCGATTTCCCCGGGCCAGTGAACCGAACCCACGTGCGCGACAAATGGCGTAAAACCCGTAACGGTGATTCCCGCACAGCAGTTCCCTTTCGTAAGCCCGGGCCCGGCCCAAGTGCGGAAATCCGACACGGTTAATCGACGCAACATCCTTGCACACGCGCTTGCTGCTGATGACTGGCTTCCGCGAAGGTCGGGTAGATTTCAAAGGAAACGATTTTCTGCCCATTTGGCAGACAGAGAGAGAAAGAAATTGAAAAACAAAAAAAACAAGCCACGAAAACGGATTCAAGTTTCTTCAACAGCGACAAATGAAAAAGGGCTCTCGTATCGATTTCATTACGAACGGGGAAACCCGTAATGCAGTATGCCGGAAGTTTTTTCTCTCCTGGCAGAAAAAAAGTCTAATCATTTGATGAATACTGCTGAAAATTTGCATAACTCCTTGATTGTGACTAATAATAGCCATGAATATGATTCCCAGAAAATGGCAAAGATTGGTTAATGATTTTAATTCTTGAACAGCGCAGAATAAAGTTCCTTTTTCATCCCAGGGCAGCAGCGTCGGGATATTTTTGTACTATGTCTCATTTTCGGTTGACCGAAAGACACTAGAATATATCCTGTACTTAGCCAAAAAGACAGGAAAATCCAGGAGGACTAAGACCTATTTTTGAATTTTTCAATATTAATGTTATGATACAAATGTAGAAAGAATGCCATCCCTAAAGATTTTTTATTTGATTTTCAAGACAAGCTTTTTTGCAGGAAGAGAAATATGCACTTCTCCCAAATTGACGCTGTGCTACTCAGTCCACGTTTTATTTTATGTTTTAATTTACCTTCTCCTGGAAACAAAATTTTGAAAAAAATATCCCACCTCCTATGCAGAAGAGTTGAGAACTTCCTGATTTTCTTTTTTTTTAATTCTGCTGCTACCTTGTTCAAATTATTAATGGAGGCTAAAAGATTATGAACGGAAAAACATGAAATATTTTCAGGAGAGATTAAACAATTATAATAACAAATCGTAATGTAACTGAGCGATTAACTTATTTACTTGATTAATACAGGCCCTCAAGTAAGATGTACACCTTAGTCTCTTAGCTAACAATTTGGAAAAAAATGCAATCCCATGCAAAACATGCGTCTCACTTTTCACTCATTTTAGCTACCGAACTTCATAATTTAAAAAATAAAGGATAAAAATATGAATGCAAGTCCATTTTAAAATTGAATTCAACTGCGATGCTTTTTCAGCTGAATTTTAGAATCAACCAAAAGTAGAACTTTGAAAAAAGCCAATAAAAGTTGGTATAAGTTGTTTTTAAAAATTAAGTTAAAAATATTTACCAAATTATCTATGACTAGTTATGACGCACCTTCTTCTTCGTCTTATTTTCCTGAAAAAAAAGGTGCGTGTGTGGCACTTGCGTAAATAAGGTACTGTATACTGTACCATTATGCAACCTTTATCTGAGAAACTTTAAAAAATAATTCCTTTGACCAACCCGCCACAGCAGACGCAAGAGAACGATTTTTGTGTGGTACAGGTGGATGAGTTGAATTTAGAAAACCCTTCTAACAACAGTTGTGCCACACGACTGTGTAATACCTCAGATGCTTTCTCCTTTTTCCTCGTCGGGGTTGCAATATGGACGAAAATTTTACAACTCTTCAATTAATCGCCGGATACGGGTGCCGAAAAGGTCGGGGAAGTTGATTGCGGCGCGGTGGCGAAAGTGGCACCCCCGCTTTTAGCACCGGCTGGAAGTCATGCGTAACACTTTAGTTGCGAACGAATCGAAAACGTCAAGGAACAGAAGAGGGCGGAAAAAATTACCTTCTTTCATGGAATAAACGATCCTATGATATACGACGCCATCTTTCATGAAATGTGCCTCCGTTGTGCGCGTGCAAAAAAAAAAAACTGAATGACGTAAAATTATTGCGTGATGCGATCTGTTAAATTCATCCTCAGCGCAGAATAAAAAAACTTATTTGATTGACACAATCCATAGCCGTACCCCCGAAGCTTTCCAGTCTTGGCATAAATAAAATACGGCAGTACTTCGTTCCGGAATATTTGTGCACACTATTAGATTATTCTTTTTGGAAGAGAAGAGAACCAGACTCGCGATCATCGGTTTGCATGGTCGAATAAACCGTGCTGTTGTGACTTTCTTTTTGTGCTTTACGAATGTCCCTAAAAGTTCCGCTCAGTTGAAAAAGGCATCAGAGAGATTACCACTTTTGCTACACGAACCTGATAAACGATAGACAACTGCACAACCCTTTAGACGTAACACGTTGCAGGCCCTATAAGCACTGCCTTAAGCGTCGACGTTTTGTTGTCCCTGTTATAGTTGCGCACAAAATTCAATGACAGTATACAGCATTTACCACAAATATCTCATTATTACGTTTTTTTTATTTTTTCCGGTGCCCGATAAATTCAGTAAAAGGAATTTGTGATTACGATTATTCCGAAATTCCGCTTTATGCGATTTTCGCATAAAGCAGTTCCGAAACCGAAAACTGCCAAAATAAATTAATGCTTACGTAAAATTTTATATCCTATTCCACATCAACTTTGAAAAATAACTTTACACCGTGTGTTTATACTAAAGACAGATATCTCTTCATCTCTGTGTGCTTTTTATAGGTGAAGCAAAAAAAATAACCAAAGCAGGGTATTTCTACCGAATTTTCGGTGAAACTCGTTTTTCTAATTTAATTTCAAGAATGCTACAAATTTTTTCATAGAAAATTTAATTTTTCAATGCGATGGGTTTGAATAAATCGTAATACAGTACACGTGAACTCCGAAGAAGAATTTCATTTAACCTTATATACTCTCATCACGATGATTTGTTTTCGTTTGCCGACGAAAGTCCTGTAAATTCACGAACAGCTGTTCTAAACCGTTTTCTTTGTAAAGGAACAATCTGTTGGTTCACAAAAAGTTGTCGAGAGAAGGCATAATAGGGAAAATTTCTGCTATCATTATGCGGATTTCAATGTTTCCGGGACACATTTAGGATGACATCCAATCATGAACTAAAAGTTTATTGCACACAAGTCCTGTCACCACTTGAAAATTTGTTTATTCACAATTTTTGGTATCGGAATCGTCAAAATTCAAAAACATTGTGGTCTCATCAATGACATTTGACAAAACATACAGTACGCTGAAATTCGACATGCGGTGCGAAGTTCCTTCAATTTCCACTTTGGTTGTGTAAAATCTTCCTCACACATTGGAATTTTACAAGAACCTTACTCTGTAATTTTTAATTTCAGAATTGCGTCAATCAAAAGTATTTTTTCATCAAAGAACGGGCTTCTTCAAATTTCGGACTTGCACATTTGAATTTTTTTACAGCATTTAGTGCGACTCTTGCGCCGCCTGAAAATTTAGAAAACAAACGATGGTGAATCTTAGACCTTATTTAATTAAAGTAATGTGCTGTGCAGTAGTTTCAGTTCTATAAATATGTTCTCCTTTATTAATCCTGGAATGAATTATGTCCGTCTCCATGCATACGACGAGACTTCGGGCACAAGACTGGCAAGAATAATTTAAAATCATATCCGTTCCCAGTACCCATTACGGTTGAGAAAAATTGCAATTTTAAACAATTAATTGAATCAGGTTCCGGGGGGAAGAAGAAACGCGGAAGAGGTAAAGTAAGTGGTTTCCGAGTTCGCAGGAAATGCGACGCGAGATTCCTCCGGCTTCGGTTAGGTGTCGGGAAGAGTCGGAACCATCACAGCAACCCGAAAAATGCGACGTGCGTCCCGTGTCCCAAAGCATTCCTGGGATGACATCATTTTCAAAGAGGTCCGTTTTATTTTTCTTTTCTTATTTTTTGTCCCCCCTTCCCCTGGGCCCCACTGTCGGCGGGTTGATGGAACGCAGCCGCACGATCTATTCGCCCAACCCCCACAAGCACCCGCCTCAACCTGGCTCTTTCACTCATTATTTATTCATGATGTTCTTTCAAGACCCGGTTGCGCCACACGGCGAGAGAAGCCGAGCCAAACCAAAGCCGCAGCAGAGTCGCCGGGATCCCCGGCACTTCCAGGTTTACGGCGCCGCGGACCCGGCTGCATGAATCACGGCGTCGGGTTTTTTTTTTCTTTCTCGCTTTTTTCTTCTTCTTATTCCGCCCATATACTTCCTTCCTTCCTTCCGGTTTGTCCAGCAGCTATTGCTATAAGCTCACCAGGACCTTCTCAAAAGGATTGCGAGGCACCCGCAAATAACCGTCGTTACAAGTCGTACGGTTGAGCCTTGATAAGCCGCCACCATTTGTTTGAGGGGTTTGTGGCGGTTTAATGGGGGATTGGTGGCTTTAGAAAAGCTAAAATGATGTACAAATTAAGTATAATACTGTATAATAGGAAATAAAATTCGTATTCTATTAGACTACAGTTAAAATAACCATGGAACTAGTAAATTACATCTAGCTAATGTTAACATTAAATGAATTACTGTATCTCATCTTGGTGTGTGGGTTTTTTTTATAATTGGAGATATCTCTTGCAGAAACTTGAATCTTATTGGCGGACTATCGAAGACAAAATTAATTAGCAGGAGCATATTTTAATTGTCAAAAATGTAGGCGTCCGGCAGATGGCGTTTTATTGGGGTTTCTAATGATTTAATCATCAGGGAAGATTTTTTTTTTTATAAATTGGCGGTTGCCGAGGATGGCGGATTATTCAGCAGAAGGGTCTTGACGGGGATTGACTGCGGATAATTCTGAGTGAATCATTCTTTATTAAAACATGTACCTATAACTGATATCTTTTTTTTTTATTTTTTAGTACAGGTAGACTCGACGATGAGTCGTTATCGAATGGCGATTTTCTCGGGATGCGGTGTTTTTTATGTGAGTTACTCGGCGGATTTCCTTTGAAGGAGAGCTTTTTTTTTTAATTAAGCGATGACTTCTGAATAAACATCTGCTTTGAATCACATGGTTTAATATTAATTGAAATTCTGCAAGTCGAAGAACCTCGAGCAAGTGATAAGTGATTCAATAAAATCACAAATTTCGTATCATCTAAATATTTTTTGGTACATCAAGAAGAAAAGGAATTTTAAAATCACTGTGTTTCAAAAATTTCCCTCGGGAAGATCCTTTTAATCGAATTGACCAACTTATTGTAATTTTAATTCACGTTTTCTAGATTTGCGAATCAACCAGCTGAAAAATTTATCAGCAGCGCCCGAGATTTTTTTGACAACTCCAAAATCCCCTGGTGACATTAGCATGCTGTATACTTTTTATTGGATCTTTCATTTTACAGAATTTTTTAAATCAGAGGAAGGCCACGCAGGAGTCACAGAATTCATGCACGCCCAAAAATGTTTAGAACATTTGGTAATTCATCCGCTGGTCATGTTCTCAAGAATTTAAAAGCATGTGTACTATGTGTAGAACATTATTTGCATCTTAAAGTGGCATATGTTTTCCTTGATGAGAAAAAATGAGATAAATCCAATTCTTTTGTCATCTTACGAAACTTTTGAGAAATCCCGCGCAGCTGCAGGCGCATTCCGAGCGGCATTCTTCATTACTTTTCTACTACCCTTCTTTTTTTCATTCTTGGGCTCCTATACTTCACTCCTCCGCCTCGGGCCAGGGTGGTTGTGTCTTATGTAATATGCAACATTACCTATCGGCCCTCAGACGCATTTACTATTAGAGAAGGGAAAGAGGAAGCCTGAGGTAGTCTAGCTTCCGCGGACGATCGTGAAAAAAGACTCAGCTAGACGACGGCGCGCATGGCGCTCAACTCTAAATGATCCTTTCGCATTTGTGTCTCGATTTAACGGCGTTTATGTTAAAAGGAAGGTTTTTTTATTGCCATAATGGCGTTTAAGACGACATCTGTATTGCGTAACCAGATTAATTGATATTTGAATGTCTCGGCGGAGTCGGGACTTGCGGGAGCTAAATATATATATTTCGAAGGTCGCATTTTTATTCTTCGTCGAGAAATTTTGCGTAATTACGCCACAGCCCATTCTTTCCGAATTCATGTCGCAAATAAATTATTTATCGAGGATTAATGTGATTTTTTTCAATTAATATGGCTGACTTAATTGAACATACTCTGAACTGAAAATAAAGGTAAATGAGCATTTCAGAACTTAAAAAAAATCTTTTGAAATTATTATTATTAATCAAGGCAGTTTACTTTCGATTTGGCTTGATTCCTGATCGTTACCCAAGTCACATTCATCATCCATCACGAAGTACAGTATTAAGCACTATTCAATGCCAAGAACAGGAAAACTTACAAATGTTTTGAAATGCAAAATGTTCGTTTGTTTCATTTGGCTGAAACGGTTACTGGCGAAAGAGACAGAACAACATTTTTTCAAATAAATCCTATAGCTTCTTTCAATTTGCAAAATGCCTGCTAATATCATTAAAAGGTAACGAGAGAATTTTAAACTAAATTCGTGACGAGTTAGATGACGAAAATATGAAAATGCAAAAGATAAGAAGATGCATTTTAATTTTGAAGCAATTAAATTAAAGGATTCCATCTGTAACTTCAAGTTATTGAAAATACTTTGATGGATTGCTTCGGGATAGGAGAAAAACTCCCAGGCCGAAAGCATCACCCGGAAAAAGGCGCAATGCAGAAAAATCACGCAGTAAATGGTAAACCCAGCAAAAATGACCAAATCGACTTCCTTACTATTTTTTCCAAAGGTTTACTTCGGAAAATGACTGACTTTTCTGAAGGTTTTCCCTGGAAATTGTCAGGTTTTGAGAGCGCCTTGAAGCTAGTGGCTTGACCTTGTTGGAAAATGGTTTTTGTGCTAGGTCTCTTTTGTGCGGCGAACGTTTCTTCAGGGGATATTTTCAATCAAGTTCATTTATTCAGTGATTTTTTTCTGATGGCCTCCTGTCCGGGTTCTTTTATTTATCATCAGATCGATGTCATATAAGGACGAATGCTCCTCATTGAAAGATAACAGACTGCATGCTGCAAATTCTTTTTTTTTTTTTTTTACTTTCGTCAATCGCAACCCACCCAGCAGTTATTATAATCAATTCAACCTTGACACCCCATTCGTGCTGAGAATTTTCCCTGCTCATCATTCTCGTTAATTAAAATGCAGGTGGCCGAGTTCAACCAGGGTAATCACGGGTCTCGTGCATAAATCGTCGACATGTTCATCCAAACATTTATTTAAAAAAAAGTCCAAGAATAGAGTGATGCATCGAGCTGGCATAACTTAATAATAAAGCTTTTCCATAAATTTACGAAAAATAAGCCGTCATGATAAAATGAATAACTTTGTAAGTACGGTACCTAACTTAAATGTTTCCCGCAATATAATTCGATCGCTATGAAACCTGGGAAACACGAAGAGACAAAATTAGGAGCCTTTGAGTCTTTACTTCCAAAATTCAAACGATTTATAATCTCATCTGCATGTTCAATCGAATAATGCTCGAGAACATTCATATTAAGCAATCATGTATATTTTACCAGCAATTATCAAACAGAGAAAAAAATAAGAGCGCTGTGACGGCAAATATTTTTATACACGAAGAAAGTTCTGAAACAAATAAAAATAACCGAGCAGATGTTCTTGTAAAAATTTAAAGAAGCTTCAATTTATTGTATACTTTCATTAGGAACACATCAGCGTTCTTCCTAGTAACATTCGTCACATGTGATCATATTCTTTTCGTGATTGATCCAATTTACGTATTATCACAATTTTCCTGACGATATTTTGGGATCGCTAAAAAACAAGCTACGTTTCTGACATTCTCTTCAATCATTGGGTTTTGAAATTTTTTCGAAGTGGAGGATGCCACTGTGAATGATGTAAATGTACTTATAGATCATCATTATCATTAACGGCCAGTGTCTGAAAGCTTATGGAACATCCGCCCTTCCTTCGTTTTTCTTCGCACGGTCCGTTTGAAAACTGGCCAAAAAAAAGGGAAGGGGGATTTGAAAATTTAGTTCGAGTCCTTGACTTCCCAAGTTCCCATTCATTCAACGTCAGCAAGCACTTGAAAAACAAACAACAGAGCTTATTGGGAAGCAGAAAGGTCTTTCTCACGGTCACGAATTACGCGTGCGACACGTGACGAGTTGCAAGTTGGCCGCCGGCCAAAACGCAGTTCGCCACTAAAAACCTAAGCCCATCAACTCACTGCCTCGAACTAAACAAATTAAATAAGTGCATAAACGAAGCATTTCTTGACCGGGGGGGAGGGGAATTGCCGAGCCGTTGGCAAGGTTCAGTCGTCCTTCAACGTGGAAAAAAAAATTGAATAAAATCTTTTTGAAGAACGCTTGACGAACGGAGCTGGAGGAAATTATATTCCGAGTGGCGAGCAACTGATATCCTCGCTCGCTTGCGCAACTGTATTTTCCTCTGTTACGAGCTGCACTTGGGCTGGAAAAGCTTCGAGCTTGGTTCTTCATGACCAAGTAATATTAATCCGTTATTTTATTTTTATCATTTTAGCACGCAAAATAAATATACAAAAGACGAAGAGCGTGTGTATACAACGCACTGGCGTTATTTTTCTGTGCATTCGGATCATGGCTAAAACCTTGAGCTGGTTTTTTTTAAAGAGAGAGAATTCCTTGATTGTGGTTCAGTGAATTCTTTGTGAGAGAATTTCTTTCCACTCGATGCTATATACGTATAGAGAACTATTTGTAAGTCTTCTCAAGTTTTAAAATTTTTCATTCAATTTAAAATTGAGCCCTGCAGAGAAAGTGGATGAATATTGGACGCGATCGTTCAGGAAACAAAAATATTTTACAATTTCGTCTTATTTGAAAATACGAAATAACCTGGTACAGGTTATTTTTTACATTCTTCCTTGAATGATGTACCGCAATTGATGATCATTCGCTGAATTCTTTCAATATTTTTTTAACCTTTCAGCAAGGTTGAAATTAAAGTATATGCAGGAGATTATAAAAGTGCGCTACATCCCGGTGAAAAATCCAGGTTTCCCTTTTTTTTGAAAATATTTCCAATCATGTCGTTGAAGCATCAACAGAATTATTCAGAAGGCAACATAAGTGTTGAAATATTTCATAAAATTGATTTATGATATCTAGAAGCCATGTTCTGATGAAGAAGACCCCTTAAATTGCTGATCGTGAAGCTGCTGCATGAGAAAATTATCGAAAATTCGATTAATGAGTCAAAAGTTCTTTTAGTTTAATATGATGTAATTCTAAGAAATCCCCAACCATCAAGAGAAGAAGAGGCTCGTCATTGAAAGGCTTCTAATGATCAAAAATGATTTTAACTTCTAAATCGATGACGCTGACTAAGTAAATACAAAAATTTCGATCAATTCCTGGGCAGCAAAGTGAACTGCTTAGGACAGTACTTTTAATTTAAGCAGTTAAAAATAGGTGCGGTCATTTAATAGGTGCGGTCATTTTCAAGCGGCAAACAGCTATCTTTACGAATGAAGCTTTCAGTTTTCTTGGTTGAATTTTTATGAAATGATTTATTCGGGAAATAAAGGTTCTAATGTCCGAATAAATCTTGAGGAAAGTGCTTCCGTCAGCAGCTTCGTAAGTGGGAAACTCAAATTTGACTTCATTCGACAATTATCCGTCGTTTGCATCATTTCGGGGGCTTCTGAGTTTTTCAAACTGGCTTCAAGACTGAATCAGGTCTTTCTAAACGTGTTCGACTGACATAATATTCTGCGTAGAACGATGATAGCGTCTTTCGTGTTGTGCAGTACAACTAAATCATCGATTTTTACACGGATGTAATTGAGAGCTATCTTTCTAGCAATTTGACATGCGGTAAATTGTGGAAAGCGCTTCAGAAGATTTGCATCGGCCATCATTCAACGAGGACTGTGAAGTTTCATCACATTTTATCATCGTTATGTAGTTATAAAAGACTTGAGATGATTTCATGAGGTGCACATCGGATAACTCAAAACTTTCCACATATTTTCTACACTTCAAACAATTTTTAGATAAGGTTTTGAATCTGGGTCCCTTTCTGGAATTATCTATAAAATTATAAAGCTGATAATAGTTAGGGTCACAACACTGCTTGAATGTGGATGGAAATGTTTGCCTAACTTTCGCCTGATTTAAATAAAAAATAACATTTCTCATAATCAAATGTTCAGTCATGTATAATCTCACTGACACGTCATCAAATACTATCGTCAGTTTCGAAGTCTGATTCAGAGTTCGCATCTGACTTTACATGTCTTCAAATCGACTACTGTACAATTAATCAATTTCGATGTCTGATTCCAATTTTGCATCTGACTTCACGCTAACTTTCATGTTTTTTATCCTCTGCTTTGTTATTGCTTAATTCCGACCTGCTTCAAACTGACTGCGAATTTGCATGAAGGCTGAATTTAATTTTTAATAAACGGTTTTGCATCGCCTCAATCGTAATAGTGCTGCCACTGAAACACTTATATATGATGATTTTTATGAAATTTTCAAAACATACATTCTTCTCTTCTCCAACGAAATTCTGCGCTGTCTCAACATTAGAATAATTTTAATGATGTTTTTAGTTGGCGAACTTTTTTTATTCAAAAAGGAGGGCCAAATATGGTCACATTTATGCCGCTGAGTGTTGCTCAGAAAATTCTTAAAATATTTGCGATTATTTTCTACGAAAAAAAATTTTGAAGATTGTTCCATGCGTTATTAAAAAAAGAGGGAAGCGAGGAGATAATTTTTTTTAAGCTTTGGAGTATAATCGGACTGCATCAACGGATGGAAGTGGATCTGATTGCAGAAATCTTGGGTGTAGACCGTTTTTGGCCCGACATATTTTTTTATCCAGTCAATTTGTACTACTGTATATTTTTGGTAATACTGTAATGGCTTAATTCGATGTATTATTGAGGTTCAGTTCATCATTCTATTGTTGAAAGTGCAGTTTTAAATCAACCCTAACGACTCCATAATCCCGAAGGAATCATCTGACGAGTGTGCTGCTGAGAGAAAGAGGTTATTTCAACATCCAGGAACCGAATCCTCCGAAAAAATGAATAAATAAAACGTTGACTTCTCGTCTTCTCCATTTCCGCTGCTTATTGCAAAACAGCCCTTCTCTGCAGTCGATTCGCTTTCATTCGACCCCTTTCGTGCATTCGCTCCTGTCGATTCGCAATTTGATCGTAAATCCGATGCATTTCCAATTCGTGAATCTGACGCATTGTAATGGAGCGAATGGCAATATTTATTTATTTTGTTTTTGTTGGAAAGCAATCGGGTTTCCCGTGGAAGTCGAGGATCAAAGGAACCCAGATCATTGGTTCTGGTTTTTCATCACCATCACTGGTTTTAAACCCGCCGCAAATTATAATTAGTAATCCCTCTGAGACTCAATGTTCTCGGAATGCATTTCCGGAAGCAGGATTGCAAATAAGGTTTTTTCGGTACTGCATTAAAACCCGGGATTCGTCAATATATTCTGCGGTCAATCAATCCGGAATTTTTCTCGAGTATAACACGGATTCACTGGAATTCGTTAGTTGTATTTCCAGTTTTCAGCAGTGATTGTTCTCAACGACTTAATTTTCAATTAATATTCGTGCTTTGGTTCGGTTTATGGAAAAGGAGGATGAGGATGGGTCAGGTTCAAATACACTTTTCAAGAAGTTTTTCATTCGAATTAAGTGAAAAGTATTAGAATAGAATGGATTCATTAATCATAAGAGTGCAGTACCGTAAGTTTTAACGCACAGCTGTGCTTAAATGCATGTCAAACGTTTGAATTTTAGTGGAAACATTGACTCAAAACAAAATAATAGAGGGTTTTACGTTGAAAGGAGTACCACATTTGAAAGTGATTCACATTGTAGGATTACTTAATTTTTAGAAAATGAGTAGCGCTGCTTATAAAAAAAAGTCTAAATGAAAATCGCGTCTGAAAATAAATGCGAAAAAGCCAACTACCATACGCAGTTTGCGGACACAAGATGATTGTAATACTGTTAATCTTTGGAATAATTTAAAGGGTTCTTCGGCAGCTGAAGCGTGAGTGGAATCCGACAGATGCATCCGATTATAAAAAAATTAATATATTGAAAGTAAATTTTTTTCACATTTTTGATGCACACAAAAAACATGTATTCTCTGTAGTCTAAGGATTCCTGGAATTCGACTTAAGATTTACTGTACTGTATTTCCCGTTGTTGAACCCTCATTTCAAGAATTTTTGGCAAGGTTCCTTCAGGTTCGCAGTTTTCACCAAACCGGATAATTTTTCAAGAACAATTGTGAAAATACGACTGTTTCCCGGACATTAAGCGGTGATAAATGTTAGCACTAACTAAATTCAAGTCCGGGTCCACTAAAAAAAATTAATTCATGCATTTTTCAGCGTTCGATAGATCAATGTCGCAATTCCATCAGCGCATGCGCAGGAAACCTTAAAAGTCTCGACGTCATTATAAAAGAAACGTTTCGAGGCACGGAAAAAGGTGCATAATTACCGGCGGTGTTCCGTATAATTTCAAAGGATTCCTCGCCTGGGGAGAAATAAATCAAAACATGGGCAACCGAAGGGCCAACTTGCACTTTCAACAGCGTTGATGCAACCTTTTCCCCAGTAGTTCCAGTCACTGTTGCCGTCACCGCATTACGTAGAAGGCAGAAGTTAGGAGGGGGCTAACCTTGGCTAAAGAGCTCTCCGTTAATGGAGTAATTTGATGAAGGAGCTTCACTGTCTCGTTTTTTTTTTTACACACACAAATCTGCTAAGCGTCATAGAACTCGCTTGTGCGAAAACAAGCCAAATGCTCTCTTCCGGTGAAACTAACGCGCCAATTTCCGCGACCTTTTGGCATTCTGTCTATAGAATCCTTTCAACAATCATGAGTACGTTCAATCGAAAATTTATAAGATATTTATGATAAGCTTTCAGCGGTTCTGTAATACCCGATTTCTATGCAATTATAACTACAGTACCGTCTCTTAATCTTTCCCACCAAAAATTGGCGACGGCTCATTAACGGATTTGGAGTTTTTTTTAAGAAAAAGGCCTTCTGTGATAATATCTTTTTTCGTTGCTCAAAAATTACATGAAAAAAGATGCCAACGATCGAACAATTCGTGATTCCGGGTGATTAAAAACAATATTTATCCGTTTAAGCATGATTTGTTTTTTTTTTTATTTAAGAAAGCGGAAATTTTTTTTTAAATTTATTAAACCGTTCTCTATTTTTTCAAGTCATGTAATTTTCGGCACGTCTCGGTATACATAAGCAGAAGAGTTGCGAGTTCGCCGCTCGGACGTTTCTTCCACCACTGTTTACTTTTCGCGAATAAATCAAGAATTATGATGAAATATTCTTGGATTTGTCAAGCCCCGCATGCACATGAAAGCCGAGAGAGTGAGCCCGAGATAATTGCAAAGGTCGTTCGGGTTTAATAAACTTGGGCAATTTCTGGTCAGTGACAACGGCAGTGGCGTAATGCATCTTCCGTCTTCAATCCTCCCCCGATTGGAACCGATTTCTCGAGAGGCAATTACCTCATTAAACTACTTCCTCGAAGTGACAGAGCAAAAAAAAAAACACACACAAATCTACTAAGCGTCATAGAACTCGCTTGTGCGAAAACAAGCCAAATGCTCTCTTCCGGTGAAACTAACGCGCCAATTTCCGCGACCTTTTGGCATTCTGTCTACAGAATCCTTTCAACAATCATGAGTACGTTCAATCGAAAATTTATAAGATATTTACGATAAGCTTTCAGCGGTTCTGTAATACCCGATTTCTATGCAATTATAACTACAGTACCGTCTCTTAATCTTTCCCACCAAAAATTGGCGACGGCTCAGTAGCAGATTTGGAGTTTTTTTTTTTTAAAGAAAAAGGCCTTCTCTGATAATATCTTTTTTCGTTGCTCAAAAATTACATGAAAAAAGATGCCAACGATTGAACAATTCGTGATTCCGGGTGATTAAAAACAACATTTATGCGTTTAAGCATGATTTGTTTTTTTTTTATTTTTTTAAGAAAGCGGAATTATTTTTTTAAAATTCATTAAACCGTTCTCTATTTTTTCAAGTCGTGTAATTTTCGGCACGTCTCGGTATACATAAGCAGAAGAGTTGCGAGTTCGCCGCTCGGACGTTTCTTCCACCACTGTTTACTTTTCACGAATAAATCAAGAATTATGATGAAATATTCTTGGATTTGTCAAGCCCCGCATGCACATGAAAGCCGAGAGAGTGAGCCCGAGATAATTGCAAAGGTCGTTCGGGTTTAATAAACTTGGGCAATTTCGAGCTGAGTAAACTGGGTCACGAAACGGCCTTGCGTCCGTCCGCATCTTTCGGGGTTCATATTCTTCCCCTTTTTCGGCCTCAACACTCACGCGAAGAGAAATGCTGCGGAGCATCCAGTTGTTTCTCTTTCGCCTGCCAAGAAAACCGAGAACCTGCTTTTTCTCTTTGTTTTATTATTGTTATTCTTTATTTATCATTTTCATCGTCTTTCTCTTAATACCCACCATCATCAGAGTTTAATTCCGACACGATCACAGTCGGGATCCGGAAAGGAACAGCGAGTGGAACGAGCTTCCGGAAAGGTTCGAGTCGGCGGGTCGGACTGAAAATATGAGGGATGGTTCAAAACTTTTCCCTATCTTATGTTGAAATGCAGTTCTCTGACAGCTGAAGTTTTCGAATGAGAATCATCTAACCCAGTGTTTCCCAACCTTTTTTTGGGCCCACAGACCAGCAAATTTCCATAAAATTTTTTGCTGACCAGCAAATTTCAAAAAAGGGTCTGCTGTGGACCAGCAAAGTTTCATAAACTATTTCCAGACTCAGAAAATTTTGTCTGAAAGACTTATATGGAGGTATTTAAAATGTTTCTGCTTTTTTGCAAAAATTAAGTGAAGAACCAATGAAGCAGCTATATTCGAATGTATTCAAAGATTTAAAAAGGTGACTGGATGAAAGGTTTCTCAGAATGAAAAATCAACATGATTTGTTTCAGAATTTGCTGGAAGTATTATAAGGAGGATTGAAAGTCAGCCGCTATTTTTCACTAGATAATATCCATTGCCATTGTCTTTTTGATATTTCAAATAAAGATAACATACTTAATTGCTACATTTCATAATTTTATTATGCTGGAGAAAATTTCCTGTGGACCAGCAAAAAACTTCCAAAGACCAGCACCAGTCCATGGACAACAGGTTGGGGAATGCTGTTCTAAACCACTCATGAGTGCATAAGACTGCGCAAAACAAACTTCAGCTTAAACTGAAGGTTTTTTTTACTTTTAAATTGCAACCCTGACTGGACTAGATTATTTTCCAACAATTACAAGTGAACCTGAATAAGTCCAACCCCCTAAGTCAAACTCCTCCCTAAGTCGAATTTTTTCAAGTCCCTGTCTGAATCCCCTTAGAATTAATACATTAAAACATTAAAAACCTCCCTGACTCAAAATATTTTTCTCTAAAACCTCTGTAAGTTGCATTTTCTGAAGCCTTCTGGTTATTATTTCCTTGAAATATGAAGGAGAAAATCATTAAAACAAATTATTTGATGCATCTTGAAAGGAAGTGAAAGATAAATATAGCAAATGAACCCCTGCCTCTGAGTTCAGCAAGGTGTAAACTCATTAAGGAGCAAGTTTAGGCCCAGAATATCCTCAATTACGATTTCCCACACTATTTTTCACTTCTCCTCACAACAAAAGTGTTCATTTCCTTAACTGGAAACCTCCAAAAATTAAAACCT
Organism: Notodromas monacha; assembly: GCA_905338405.1. Taxonomy (NCBI): domain Eukaryota; kingdom Metazoa; phylum Arthropoda; class Ostracoda; order Podocopida; family Cyprididae; genus Notodromas; species Notodromas monacha. The sequence goes on along the minus strand of CAJPEX010000014.1, from coordinate 153,832 downwards.
CCCTAAGTTTATTCTTTTTCTGGTCCCTAGAAATTCGACTTACACAGGTTCAACTGTAATAAGCATTAAAAACAACCTTTGCTTTCTTTGCGTTCAATCTCACTGGAAAGAAACGTTTCAAAATTGGCATATTTAGATGTAAAAAAAATTGGGGGCATTGTCACCAAGATTATATGGAATTTTTTTACCTTTTCGACTTCCTTTGTCGCATTTGTTTCATTATACATCACATGGTCGTTGAAACCGGGGAAATCGCCTCCAAAATTGTTTAAAACTTCTTTTTTTTGGCTCTTAGACTGACTCCCAAATCATAAAATATGCAAGTGTGGAAGGCAAGACATTTTTCATGTCTGTGATGGTGAACACTTTCAACTTTGAGTCTTCTCTCGATTTTCCAACGATGCGGACGGCGATGGAAGCAGTGTTAGGTTGGGAATTTGTCGAATATTACTTCTTTTAAAATTACGCGTCCATAGTCATTCATCTAACAATAGCAAGTGAAGTTAACTAGACTTTTTTATCAACCCTCCTACTAAAAAGAAAAGGGAAAATAANAGCGTCATAGAACTCGCTTGTGCGAAAACAAGCCAAATGCTCTCTTCCGGTGAAACTAACGCGCCAATTTCCGCGACCTTTTGGCATTCTGTCTACAGAATCCTTTCAACAATCATGAGTACGTTCAATCGAAAATTTATAAGATATTTACGATAAGCTTTCAGCGGTTCTGTAATACCCGATTTCTATGCAATTATAACTACAGTACCGTCTCTTAATCTTTCCCACCAAAAATTGGCGACGGCTCAGTAGCAGATTTGGAGTTTTTTTTTTTTAAAGAAAAAGGCCTTCTCTGATAATATCTTTTTTCGTTGCTCAAAAATTACATGAAAAAAGATGCCAACGATTGAACAATTCGTGATTCCGGGTGATTAAAAACAACATTTATGCGTTTAAGCATGATTTGTTTTTTTTTTATTTTTTTAAGAAAGCGGAATTATTTTTTTAAAATTCATTAAACCGTTCTCTATTTTTTCAAGTCGTGTAATTTTCGGCACGTCTCGGTATACATAAGCAGAAGAGTTGCGAGTTCGCCGCTCGGACGTTTCTTCCACCACTGTTTACTTTTCACGAATAAATCAAGAATTATGATGAAATATTCTTGGATTTGTCAAGCCCCGCATGCACATGAAAGCCGAGAGAGTGAGCCCGAGATAATTGCAAAGGTCGTTCGGGTTTAATAAACTTGGGCAATTTCGAGCTGAGTAAACTGGGTCACGAAACGGCCTTGCGTCCGTCCGCATCTTTCGGGGTTCATATTCTTCCCCTTTTTCGGCCTCAACACTCACGCGAAGAGAAATGCTGCGGAGCATCCAGTTGTTTCTCTTTCGCCTGCCAAGAAAACCGAGAACCTGCTTTTTCTCTTTGTTTTATTATTGTTATTCTTTATTTATCATTTTCATCGTCTTTCTCTTAATACCCACCATCATCAGAGTTTAATTCCGACACGATCACAGTCGGGATCCGGAAAGGAACAGCGAGTGGAACGAGCTTCCGGAAAGGTTCGAGTCGGCGGGTCGGACTGAAAATATGAGGGATGGTTCAAAACTTTTCCCAATCTTATGTTGAAATGCAGTTCTCTGACAGCGGAAGGTTTCGAATGAGAATCATCTAATCCAGTGTTTCCCAACCTTTTTGGCCCACAGACCAGCAAATTTCCATAAAATTTTTGCTGACCAGCAAATTTCAAAAAAGGGTATGCTGTGGACCAGCAAAGTTTCATAAACTATTTCCAGACTCAGGAAGTTTTGTTTGAAAGACTTTATGGAGGTATTTAAAAATTTTCTGCTTTTTTGCAAAAATTAAGTGAAGAACCAATGAAGCAGCTATATTGAAATGTCTTCAAAGATTTAAAAAGGTGACTGGATGAAAGGTTTCTCAGAATGAAAAATCAACATGATTTGTTTCAGAATTTGCTGGAAGTATTATAAGGAGGATTGAAAGTCAGCCGCTATTTTTCACTAGATAATATCCATTGCCATTGTCTTTTTGAAATTTCAAATAAAGATAACACACTTCATGGTTACATTTCATAATTTTATTATGCTGAAGAAAATTTCCTGTGGATCAGCAAAAAAATGCCAAAGACCAGCACCAGTCCATGGACAACAGGTTGGGGAATGCTGCTCTAAACCACTCATGAGTTCATAAGACTGCGCAAAACAAACTTCAGCTTTAGCTGAAGGTTTTTTAGACTTTAAATTGCAACCCTGACTTGACTAGATTATTTTCCAACAATGACAAGTGAACCTTAATAAGTCCAACCTCCCTAAGTCGAATTTTTTTGAGTCCCTGTCTGAATTCCCTTAGAATCAACACATTAAAAACCTCCCTGACTCAAAATCTTTTTCTCTAAAACCTCTGTAAGTTGCATTTTCTGAAGCCTTCTGGTTATTATTTCCTTGAAATATGAAGGAGAAAATCATTAAAACAAATAATTTGATGCATCTTGAAAGGAAGTGAAAGATAAATATAGCAAATGAACCCCTGCCTCTGAGTTCAGCAAGGTGTAAACTCATTAAGGAGCAAGTTTAGGCCCAGAATATCCTCAATTACAATTTCCCACACTATTTTTCCCTTCTCCTCACAACAAAAGTGTTCATTTCCTTAACTGGAAACCTCCAAAAATTAAAACCTCCCTAAGTTTATTCTTTCTCTGGTCCCTAGAAATTCGACTTACACAGGTTTAACTGTAATAAGCATTAAAAACAACCTTTGCTTTCTTTGCGTTCAATCTCACTGGAAAGAAACGTTTCAAAATTGGCATATTTAGATGTAAAAAAAATTGGGGGCATTGTCACCAAGATTATATGGAATTTTTTTTACCTTTTCGACTTCCTTTGTCGCATTTGTTTCATTATACATCACATGGTCGTTGAAACCGGGGAAATCGCCTCCAAAATTGTTTAAAACTTCTTTTTTTGGCTCTTAGACTGACTCCCAAATCATAAAATATGCAAGTGTGGAAGGCAAGACATTTTTCATGTCTGTGATGGTGAACACTTTCAACTTTGAGTCTTCTCTCGATTTTCCAACGATGCGGACGGCGATGGAAGCAGTGTTAGGTTGGGAATTTGTCGAATATTACTTCTTTTAAAATTACGCGTCCATAGTCATTCATCTAACAATAGCAAGTGAAGTTAACTAGACTTTTTTATCAACCCTCCTACTAAAAAGAAAAGGGAAAATAAAAGCTGATGCGAGAGACGCAACATCAGCAGCAGTAGCAACATCATCGGCGGCCGTGTTGGAAAAGTTTCCGACACGCGCAACAACTTTTACTCTCGTCCTGACGATTACCTCAGGATTCTCTTTATAAAAGCTGATGTGAGAGACGCAACATCAGCAGCAGTAGCAACATCATCGGCGGCCGTGTTGGAAAAGTTTCCGACACGCGCAACAACTTTTACTCTCGTCCTGACGATTACCTCAGGATTCTCTTCTTTTTTTCTTATTTGTTATTTTTTTTTCCTTTTGCTCTGCACTCACTAACAGTTCATACATTTCTCTCCCATCGGCTCATTATAATCGAATGCGAGGTACACCTTTCTTTCCTTGCCAGACCATCATTTTGGAAGGTGAAGACGAAAGAGACTCAGGGACTTCGTAACGCTCAGTTTCAAATTTAAACCCGCCTCGAGGCATCGGCAAGGAATAAAAGTTTACAGTATTGAGACTGCTTCAATCGCAAATATTCTTGCGAAAATTTCATTCATTTTCGGACGAAATGGTCGGGAAGAAATCGTGTCGTAACTTGCTTTTGAAATTTGAATCATCTTTGAAGTTGTTTCTCGGTCATAGAAACGTTGCGAGTATGCAAAACTTCACGGAGCCTCTGAGAAACATAAAGGTTTCGTTTCAAAGATTGCAGAATTTCTTGAATTTAAAATTGATGCAATGAATGAAAGGCGTTGGACAAAAATCCAATCATAATGCAAAATATAAAACAAGCATTATTGCATCGAATATCGTATTTACGCACACGCAATTTCGTTATTGAAAGTACAGTACTGTACAGATAAAAACGACAAAATTCCGACGGAAACCAAGAAAGGCCACGAAGGAGATTGGAAACATTCAGAATACTTTCAAATCATGAGAAATTACGTCGTTTTTTTAACGCATTCCAAGATAATTGCACTTATCCGGAAATTGCTGCAGAGAAATAATTTTCTCAACTTTTAATTTCGGCTATAATTTTATTTCCTGCAAAAAATTGCATCGTCAAAACATGACTCAAGAATCGACGGTTTGTAAAAACACCGAGATCTTGGTCTTATTTGAAAATATTGATGCTTGATGGGCACGTTTTCCTGGCGTAATTAAGCATTTTCGGGGAAACGTTGAGCAAGACGTGCGAAGCCAAACAACACAAGTTTTAATAACGACGCAGTGCGAGGAAAGAAAAATACGTGTTGGAAACCTTGTTGCCTTTTCGTTTGTGCCAAGGCTTGCTCAAAAGCTTTTTGCTTCCCAGGTTTGAGATTTCTTGGAATAAGAATTTAAATGTTTCAAGAACCCATGGCACATATTGTTAATTGAGATGTCACCACTCCTGAGTCTTGACTTTTGGACTCTCCTGGAAACTGGTACTTGGATTTCGTAGCCTTGACCAAACCATTCTGCCTGCCCAAACCATAGAATCACATTATCATCCCTATCCAGTATTTGATTTCAGCATTTTTAATGCCCAATGATAATAACCCAAAATGCAATTGATTTCGACCTTAGCGTGCTGGAAAGTGTTGTTGCGGATTTCCCCAAGCAAAGATAATTTATAATTAAAACGCCAAAACCAGCTTGGGACTGGCTGGGAGCCTCTTTATAGATACTATACGAGATTAATATTTTTAATGTCCCAGAAGAATCAACAACTCAGTATCTTTTCAAAGAAAAATACACACACAATACACACACACACACACAATAATTCACACAAATTCTTAGAGAATTGGCTCAAGCAGTGATGGAAGCTAAGAATTGGCATGATATTCTGGATAAGAATGTGCACATGTTGATCTCAAGTTTTTTTTAGGCTTTTATGCATTATTGAGGAAGGGTTGTGTTGAACTTATTCTTGGTGAAGGTTGGGATTTTTTGCTTCTTTCTGATAGGCTATTCATGCTAAAATCAAAGACAATGTGTAGCCTCATTGTACAAGTTTTGAAGGTTCTTGGGGGCAAGTTCTTTGGTGCTGGGCTCTCTGTAAGCCCCTGTACGGGTTTCAGGGATGCAGGGCATTTTAATAAAATAATTATTCATGGGCGGGCGCCTCAGGCCCCAATAACTGGTAAGAACTGGTAAAAATACAACACTACACATAAAATTCCTCTTGAAAAAATGTAAAAGCATACGGAATGTAAATTCTATAATTTACTACAAGTACCTGAATATGGTTTGAAGAAAATTAAACTCAAAAACTCGGGTTACAACTAGATTCGATCCCATTTTTCTACAAAACTTACAGACCTTCCCTCGTAGGACGCCGAAGACCCACGAAGCAGAAAGCCGGGTGAAGCCTTAGCGACAAGGACGAAGAACTGTAATTAAACAATAAAAGTGAAAAAAAACACATCGTCCTTTGAAATGACATGGACGCAGCAACAAAAAAATTGAAGTCAAAAGTCATTCGGCATGTAACTTGAAAAAGCGCTAGAATCCAGGATCACTTTCTAGATTCCCACTTTCGCGTGACCTCTGGCATGATTGTTTGGCGTGCACGATCTCGCGGATGAGACACGCTGCTTATATGTTGCGCAATTTTGTTTCCAACCTTCCAAACTTTTTCTCAGCTTTGTTTTCATTCAACATTTTAAAAAAAGGGTCATGGCGAAGCAAAGGACCGGCTGAAAGAGCAGAACTGGTGATTTATAATCGACAGATGAGGGATCAATGCAGCGAACTGGATGGAGCAAAAAATTGAGGCACGATTTCGGAGCATTGCACTGCCCCGAGGCATTATTATTATTTTTTAATTATTTTTTTACAATCACACCCAGAACCTTGAAGTACTTTTCCCCAACATTTTTAACCAACCTTTATCATCGTGCGCCAAAAATCGGCGAAATTCCTCACAACAAAATACAGACATGGTTGATGTGTAATTGTAATCACTTGGACGTCTCATTCCGAGAAACATGATTACCTTGTGAGAAGAAATTGGCATTCGAATGCCATTGCAATTTTTCGAATAATTCAAAATGGAATACTCAGGAGAAATCCGACGTTCTCGTGAAACGAGAGGAAATTACCGAAAACGCGTGTTGTCGGATACGAGATGAATTTCCTTGAGAAACAAGTTTATCGTCCGCTGCAACAAGTTCTGGAATTTCTCATCACACTTTTCTTGGACAAGGGGGATTTAAAATTCGAGAGGAAATTGAGGAGGCTCATTGAGCAGGATTCCTTTCTCCAGTTTCTGAAGGATGGAAAACCCAGATTTCCAATCTACGTTGTAACACTTCCACTGCAATTCTGCAAGAGACAAAAGCTCGCAAAATTCGAAGTGGGTTTCCATCAGCGCCAAGTTTACCCAATTCTCCAACAAACACACAAAAAAAAGAGTGGCAACTCCAACAAGGCGTTTTCCTCGACCCCGCCTGGACATCGATCACCATCATCTTCCCGATTCAATAAATCTATTTAATTTTTAACACCCCNGTACAGATAAAAACGACAAAATTCCGACGGAAACCAAGAAAGGCCACGAAGGAGATTGGAAACATTCAGAATACTTTCAAATCATGAGAAATTACGTCGTTTTTTTAACGCATTCCAAGATAATTGCACTTATCCGGAAATTGCTGCAGAGAAATAATTTTCTCAACTTTTAATTTCGGCTATAATTTTATTTCCTGCAAAAAATTGCATCGTCAAAACATGACTCAAGAATCGACGGTTTGTAAAAACACCGAGATCTTGGTCTTATTTGAAAATATTGATGCTTGATGGGCACGTTTTCCTGGCGTAATTAAGCATTTTCGGGGAAACGTTGAGCAAGACGTGCGAAGCCAAACAACACAAGTTTTAATAACGACGCAGTGAGAGGAAAGAAAAATACGTGTTGGAAACCTTGTTGCGCCTTTTCGTTTGTGCCAAGGCTTGCTCAAAAGCTTTTTGCTTCCCAGGTTTGAGATTTCTTGGAATAAGAATTTAAATGTTTCAAGAACCCATGGCACATCTTGTTAATTTAGATGTCACCACTACTGAGTCTTGACTTTTGCACTTTCCTGGAAACTGGAACTTGGATTTCATAGCCTTGACCAAACCATTCTACATGTCCAAACCATAGAAGCACATTATCATCGCTATCCAGCATATTTGATTTCAGCATTTTTAATACCCAATGATAATAACCCAAAATGTAATTGAATTTGACCTTAGCGTGCTGGAAAGTGTTGTTGGGGATTTCCCCAAACAAAGATAATTTATAATTAAAACACCAAAATCAGCCTGGGACTGGCTGGGAGCCTCTTTATAGATGCTCTAAGAAATTAATATTTTTAATGTCCCAAAAGAATCAACGACTCAGCATCTTTTTAAAGAAAAATACACACAAGCTCACACAATAATTCACAAAATTTCTCAAAGATTTGGTTTAAGCAGTGTAAGCTAAGAATGGGGATGAGATTCTGGATGAGAATGTGCTGCACATGTTGATCTCAAGTTTTTTTTAGGCTTTTATGCATTATTGAGGAAGGGTTGTGTTGAACTTATTCTTGGTGAAGGTTGGGATTTTTTGCTTCTTTCTGATAGGCTATTCATGCTAAAATCAAAGACAATGTGCAGCCTCATTGTACAAGTTTTGAAGTTTCTTGGGGGCACGTTCTTTGGTGCTGGGCTCTCTTTAAGTCCAGGACATTTTAATAAAATAATTATTTATGGGCGAGCGCCTCAGGCCCCAATAACTGGTAAGAACTGGTAAAAAATACAACACTACGCATAAAATTCCTCTTGAAAAAATGTAAAAGCATACGGAATGTGAATTCTATAATTTACTACAAGTACCTGAATGTGGTTTGAAGAATATTAAACTCAAAAACTCGGGTTCCACCTAGATTCGATCCAAGTTTTCTACAAAACTTACAGACCTTCCCTCGTAGGACGCCGAAGACCCACGAAGCAGAAAGCCGGGTGAAGCCCTAGCGACAAGGACGAAGAACTGTAATTAAACAATAAAGGTGAAAAAAACACATCGTCCTTTGAAATGACATGGACGCAGCGAAAAAATTGAAGTCAAAAGTCATTCGGCATGTAACTTGAAAAAGCGCTAGAATCCAGGATCACTTTCTAGATTCCCACTTTCGCGTGACCTCTGGCATGATTGTTTGGCGTGCACGATCTCGCGGATGAGACACGCTGCTTATATGTTGCGCAATTTTGTTTCCAACCTTCCAAACTTTTTCTCAGCTTTGTTTTCATTCAACATTTTGAAAAAGGGTCATGGCGAAGCAAAGGACCGGCTGAAAGAGCAGAACTGGTGATTTATAATCGACAGATGAGGGATCAATGCAGCGAACTGGATGGAGCAAAAAATCGAGGCACGTTTTCGGAGCATTGCACTGCCCCGAGGCATTATTATTATTTTTTAATTATTTTTTTACAATCACACCCAGAACCTTGAAGTACTTTTTCCCACCTTTATCATCGTGCGCCAAAAATCGGCGAAATTCCTCGCAACAAAATACAGACATGGTTGATGTGTAATTGTAATCGCTTGTACGTCTCATTCCGAGAAACATGATTACCTTGTGAGAAGAAATTGGCATTCGAATCCCATTGCAATTTTTCGAATAATTCAAAATGGAATACTCAGGAAAAATCCGACGTTCTCGTGAAACGAGAGGAAATTGCCGAAAACGCGTGTTGTCGAATACGAGATGAATTTCCTTGAGAAACAAATTTATCGTCCACTGCAACAAGTTCTGGAATTTCTCATCACACTTTTCTTGGACAAGGGGGATTTAAAATTCGAGAGGAAATTGAGGAGGCTCATTGAGCAGGATTCCTTTCTCCAGTTTCTGAAGGATGGAAAACCCATCTGCAACAAGTTCTGGAATTTCTCATCACACTTTTCTTGGACAAGGGGGATTTAAAATTCGAGAGGAAATTGAGGAGGCTCATTGAGCAGGATTCCTTTCTCCAGTTTCTGAAGGATGGAAAACCCAGATTTCCAATCTACGTTGTAACACTTCCACTGCAATTCTGCAAGAGACAAAAGCTCGCAAAATTCGAAGTGGGTTTCCATCAGCGCCAAGTTTACCCAATTCTCCAACAAACACACACAAAAAAGAGTGGCAACTCCAACAAGGCGTTTTCCTCGACCCCGCCTGGACATCGATCACCATCATCTTCCCGATTCAATAAATCTATTTAATTTTTAACACCCCTTGCGAAATACCCACGAGTCCAAAAGTTCCTCTATAATATCCCAATCCGGTCCTCAGAAAGAATGAACGAAATCAACATATAAACAGAAAAAATGCTGAATATAAATCTATTTAATTTTTAACACCCCTTGCGAAATACCCACGAGTCCAAAAGTTCCTCTATAATATCCCAATCCGGTCCTCAGAAAGAATGAACGAAATCAACATATAAACAGAAAAAATGCTGAATAAGCTCGGATGCTAAAAGTTTAGACTTTAGGGTTAAATAATGTTCATAAAAATGTCGGTAAATATTTTTCTGCATTCCACATGCTTTTTCTATTTTATTGGATTTTTGAACAGTAACGTTTCGAAACCCCGCGTATTCACTCAAAGTTTAACTGCTGCGCCCAAATTTGAAGAATATATCGCACGAGAAAACATTGCCGATATCCGCATATAAAATGATGCGATACGCAGAAAAGGAAACATCGTCGCGAAACGAGAAATTTATAGGAGAATCGGAGAATTTTGCGCAAAATTCATGAAAACATCTTGGGAATGTGCTTTCCTCACGAACTACTTCCGTAATATTGAATCAGGTCATCATACTTTGAATGTATTCGAGTTGCCCTCTTGGTTTTTTTTCGATTTCGAATTAACGAATCCGACGCAATTGATAATCGCGGTGAAGACGTGAGGTGAATCTCCGGGATTTTTAAATAATCCAATTGCAATACTGTACTGCAATAAAAAAAGTTTATATCAGAAAAATAATCTCTTTTTGTGAAATTTGCGGGAGCTTCTCGAGTAGAAACAGCAAATTATACGAAATATTGTGCAATGGAAAAATGTAATGGCTTTTCCATACATTTTTCTTTTTAATTCGTTCACAACATTTCAAGTCTTCTGTCCAGCCTAAATTGCCGAAAAAACATCTTGATTGTTTACTGGTTAATTATCAGTCAGCATCATGGTTGCGTGCACACCGAAAAATTGATGTCAAACAAAATATGACTTCCGACAAAGTCCATTCCTCTAATTCCACGAGAGACTTCGGCATAGATCAAATCATCTTTCCTGCTGGTCAACAACTCATTAGAGCTGGGGTCCCCAACTGTTCATTTTTGTTTTATTCATCTTTTCCTTTTCCCTTGACTGGGCCGAAGCATTCACTGCCCCCCCCCCCCCCCTTCACCTCGAACCCACTTTCAACAAGCATCACGCAATATCCTTGTACAGTCAGTCAGTCAGTTGGCCAATCAGCCCCACATTCCCGTGACACATCGAAAGCGTCGACAGGGACACGAACTGTCGGCAAAGCAATGTATCAGAGAAGATTGTGATAAACTCACTAGCGTATATACTCACGAGTTTTTCTGCGCTTCAATGGTTTGTCGTCGCGCATCACTTCCGCTCTTTTCCCTTTCTAAATTATCGCGTATTTTTCCTTGTTAACCACGACCCCGACAACCTTTTCTGCCGATTGCCAATTTACGAGCTCATCGCGTGTTTCGCGCCGGGAAGTTCGGCGATCATATCTTCCTTCGTCTGCTGGCCTCTTAACTGGCAAATTTGCGAAGGAAGGTCGTCGTTCCGCGAGTTTTGGGACTCAGTTTCTCGATTTCATCGGACTTGGTCAGCATTTTCTTTGCGATTTTAATCAATCCATTAATGTTTTTAAAAAACAATAATTTTTCTCCAACCAGCTAGAAAAAGAGATGCAAAAATAATCTCTTGAAGCCTGTCTCCCCATATGTCCGATAATGAAGGTCACACTAGAGCAGGTGGGCAGATGCAATTTATTCATCATGGGAAAAAAATGAGTGCGATTACTGCGATGAGTGAAATAATATGAACGGCACTGAATGAGAAGGTAACGTGACTGTAAGTGTCTCAGAATCATTAAAAAAAATCAATTTAATTTATTCCAATTAGTCTGAAAAGTCAAAACGCAGAAAATATTCTTATAGCCGCCTCTCGTGGAATTAGAGGAATGGACTTTGTCGGAAGTCATATTTTGTTTGACATCAATTTTTCGGTGTGCACGCAACCATGATGCTGACTGATAATTAACCAGTTATTTTATTGCATATCAATTATTCTTTTCCCGCTTTTTATTCAAGCTTTGAATGCCGTCTCTATCTGGAACTCTTCCACGTGCGTCGAATATGCGACAAATGAACGTTTACTTCACGTTTCATTGGTCAAAAATCCGAGGAAAGAAAGCTCGTCGAAGGCGGGGGTATTTTGCAATGATTGTCATTGAACAATGTTTATGATCGAAAGGGAAGATCCGTTGACGGAACTTTTAGTTACATTTCAGAGAATGAGCAAATGAAATTAAATCTGCGATTATGCGGCTCTGATGAGCGGCCTAGTTATTTCCAAACTGAGTAGTTTCCATCAAAAAAAGTACAGTATACTGTAGTTGAAGTTTTAATAAAGTCCTTTAAACCAGAAACTAGATTAATGCACAGTAATTAGGTTTTAAAATGGCACAAAAAGGCACAAAAAACAAAAATTCAGTATAGTACTACTGTGCATAATCTTCAAAGCAATTCAACGTTTCACTATGGTCTAAATTTTTTAGTAAAAAAAAAGCGAAAATACAGCAAGAAATTCGCTTGTTTTTATCAATATTTGTCTTTTGAACGTCAGTTATTCCGAGTAATTTCTTAATTTTTGCCGCGGACTTTCTTCTTGTTTAAGAAAGATTTGCTGTCGAAAAACCACCAGAAATGGCCATTGATTGAATGTTTTATTCTTTCCACTGGCCTCATCCGAAACGAAACAAACAAATTCCAGAATTATAATACAGTAAGGAAGGAAATTTTCGAACAACCACGGAAATTTGAATTAAAAGGGGAGATGGGTTCGTGTATAAACAGACCACTAATGAAATGTTCCTTTGAAATGATCATCAGGTACAGGAAATGAAGAAAGTCCGGGAAATACATTTCAGGCGCCGATTTCACATTTTTCGCAGACGGATTGATGAAGTTTTTATGAAGCGTTACGAATTAAAAATAATTCCGAGTTGAGGTAAGATTTCAATGGTTTCATCCGCTATAAAATTAAAGGTGAGACCTATTCGAGGGAAACTTTCCCATTCGAAAACGAGAAAGGAAAATACAATCTCATATTTTGTTGCCTCTGTGCGAAATGCGAGGAGTTTCTAGAAAGTTCGATCGGTCTTGCTTATCAAATCGGAAGTTATTTTCAAAAATATATTTAATACAATTTTTCTGATTCCTCCAATCTAATTCTTGAGGATGAGTCGAATCCACGGAAATCCATTTGAGCAAAAATAATAGTTTAAGATTCAGAGGAAACTACGGTGATGTTGGCTCAATAATTTTTTAACTGCTGCAACGCCAAGAAAATTTTTGAAAATTTAAAAATTAACAGTACACCAACTTTACTCAATATTGTTCTAATATATTGGAAAGTGTCATGGCGAGGTGGAAAAGTTTTCGTCATCGTCGATCTTTGCGTTTTAGATGCTTTCTTTGTATGACACTGCTCCAGCTCCCACTGAAAAAAAATTAGATGCATTACCCATTCGGGCATGCATGCCTTTCTATGCCATTTTTATAATTACATGTAGGCTTTGTACTCACTGCACTTTTAGCAATTTCTAATGCCGAAGAAAAACTTCTACCGCAGATTTTGAAGAGCTGATTTCGGCTACGCAGCTTTAAAATAATTTTAAAAAATCACCCATTAACTTGAGAAGGGTATCAATCAAAACTGATGAAACAAAATGCAAAATCGTGTTTCAGGCAAAAGCAATTTCGAAAGTTCCACAGCTGCTGTACAGTATTTGCAAGTCCAATTCAGACAACGGGCCGAATCACGAATACGAGACTCAGATTTTTTTGATGAATTCCCTCGAGCAACAACATAAAACGAAATACGTGATACTGTATATCCCGATGCATATTTATGGGTTCACACCGACGGCAATGTGATGCCCGAAAGAAACCCCACTGAGAGAGATGGGTCATAAAAAGAGAATAAATGTGATTATTTGGGAACGTAACAAAATAAGCACGAAATATTGAATGAAAAAAAAAGTGAAAGAAACGGAACGAGGAGAATCACTGGGATATTGGAATTCCAAAGCTGGTACTCACCCTATGATTAACATGCTGACGACTTTCCCCGTTCTTGGGAGTTCGCCGAACCGGTGTCGATCCGACGCCCGGCAAAATGAAACAAAAAGCTTCGTTTCGGTCCGCAACACCCGACACTCGACGGACTGTTTCTTTATTCGTTTCCTTATTTATATATTTCTTTCTCTTTTTTTTCTTGAAAAAAAGTTCGTCTTGGATCACTTCAAACGAGTTATTTTCTGTTCAGGACAGAGGAGCCTTTTGTTCCAAACCGGCTCGAGTCTGTTTCCGCGTCGCCCTAAGGCGTCCAAATGCCTGAAAGGAGAAAAATGAATCGGATTGTAATGCCCTGCTATTTGTATTTCCAGTACGAAGCGTGAACCGTTCAACAATTCCTTCACGTAAAAAAAAAAAATCAGTCGAAATATGAGTGTAGCTTCAAAAAAATGTTATCGTTACTTTTTGTTTCCTATTTTGAGTCTTGTTTAATGGAGGTGATTTTTCAAAAGAAATATTTGAAAATTTACTGGGCACTGCTCTAATTATTGTGACCTAGGTCGGTACAGTATTGAGGGAGTTCAGAGAGTTGAAAGTACAAATCTTGTCACACTGTCACTCGGAGATAATAAGGTTTACCAGCTGCAACAGTTTCATTTTTAAAACGAATTTTCGGACAGTCTGAGTGCTATTGAACCCTGCATGTACATCACATAAAAGCATTTTCGGTGAGACGATTTCCCAGTTCTGAAAATCATATTCCAACGAGGAAAAGACATACGATAGTTTCAATTTAAACATTCCGATTTTGAATGTCAAGGTTATCCAAAAGCATCTCTTGACGAGGAATAAGTAAGGCTTCCTTCAAATAAAATTCTAAGAAAAGGAACAGAGGCTTTTTTCAATATCTTCTTATGGATTCCTCAGTGTTACGAAAGATTCTGCCTCAGAAGCTTATGAATAAAGCAAAAAAAAAAAAAATTTTAAGCTACTCACAACATTTTTGAACCGTGTCTCGTACACAATGTGCCGGACACTCACAAAAAGTTGCAATACCGGAAGGTCGAAAAATATAGTTCCACTGAGCTTTTTCCATAGTTTGCAATGAAAATCTTGAAAATTCCTCCGCATTCCGATGAAAAAATTGTGTGAGGGAACAACATGTTGTTAACTCCGGGGAAAAGTTGGCAGAATGTCCTAAAAAGGTTTCGTCCATGATCTCTTCGAGAAAGGTCCGGGTCAATGTTTATCTTCTTTATTTCCTATCTCACGTCATTCAGAGGCAATCAAGGAAAGAAGTACTTGATGAGTACTTTTTAATCAACAGGCCCTCTTGTGATTATAGCATGTGCCAAAATGTCAGGAATCACGTCGAGAAAAAAAATGCTAATTCACGTTTTCAGCTTTTCTCTGAAGACGGGCGGTTCAGAAAGAAATGAAAATTTGAGCATAAAGCCATTTACATTCTTTTACTTCAGTTTTTTCTTGTTTTCAGATAAAAGGCAGAAAAAGCCATCTGTTTTTCCTTTGGAACGAGGGCAAATTTAATGGCGAAAGCGTCGCTAAAAATACATGAACTCCTTTTCGTGACCGTCGGAACAAAGCAAAAAGTCTCTCGGTACATATTTTATCGCTAAAAATAAAGCAATTTTCCTCGATTAGTATTATTGTATTTCTTTATTTTTACGCTGTAAGACATTTTTTTTATTTGCCATGATATTTTTGATATCTTATTCACAAATAATACCCGCTGAAAGAATAGTCTCCACTTGATTGCAACTTTCACAGAGCTCATCTTTCTGTTTTCCGATAAATGATCCAAAACATGTCTGCTACTTTTGCTACCAATATTCAGCCCTTCGTCACGGTAACAGTAGAATGTTTTCTTTCCTCATCTGACTCGATGAATACTAAAATGAGCAATTTATCGAGACACGTGCGACTCCAACGATCATCAAGTTATTATTTTTTTCCAACACCATTATTTCTAAAATTATCGCAACTCAATTTATTATTGTTTATCTGCGTCATCGATTTTTATAATTTTGCTCATCTCTTGAATAAGGCATTTGTCTCTGCGGGTTTTTGCTGGGTGAATCAAATCAGAAAACGAATGTTCAATTGGAAATAGGTTTCGAACGGTTCCTTTAAGAAGGTCAGAGGAACTTCGTTTCAAGCATTTTTTTTTCAAATTCTTCTTCCAATAGTTGCCTTAGCCATTTCATGGATAACACCTTACAGAAAATTTAAAACTTCGTTTAAAGTACGTTACCTGTACGTACTTCGTATGTTCTTCTCCACTTATTGTCACAGCGTGATTTATTAGCCTAAAACATTTTCCGTTTGGAACGGAGACAAGATTGTATTGGAATATTTTTTAAGTGCAGAAAATGACACCATTTTTCTACAAGCATGCCTTAGAACAACGGGAAAATATTAAGCAAAAAATAAAGTGTTTGAACATAATTCATGTATAATGTACCGTGATTAAAGCGGATATATAGCTTATAGGAAGCATCGTCGTTTGAAAATCGGATCAATTTTCATGCATGCGGAATGAAGATACAGAAGCATTAAAATTATTCTGAAGAATCGACATAAATGAGGGAATCGGTGAAATAAAATTAGGAAGTCGAAAATTAAATTGTATATCATGTAGAAGAAAATTTAAATACCTTCACATTTTATTTGGCGTAATCAAAGATTATCGTTTAGTAGAATACGCCACGTTCTTTCAAGAATCGTCGAACAATTTTTTTTTATCCGAGTATGTGAATAATTGAAGATTATGATTATGAATTTGAACACTGACACATTGATTTTATTTTGTCCTACACGGGCATGCTAAAACAGTAGCACAGAATGCCGAACTGAGAAATGCTTTATATATCTCCACATTGTCCTTGGTCAAAAGTCACTCAAGTTCCCGGAAAAAATAATCCCGAGTTGCGTCACTTCACGTTGAATCACCAATAGTCCGTTTACGCAGAGAAAAATAAAAAAGAAAGAGAAAATTCCAAACCCAAATCAATTCCTCATCTCGGGCCGAAGTAATTCGACGGCATCAACTTTTGCATCATAGCACCACGCCCAAATATTAAACGAACGAAGCTTTACAATCAGCCTNATATTTGAAAATTTACTGGGCACTGCTCTAATTATTGTGACCTAGGTCGGTACAGTATTGAGGGAGTTCAGAGAGTTGAAAGTACAAATCTTGTCACACTGTCACTCGGAGATAATAAGGTTTACCAGCTGCAACAGTTTCATTTTTAAAACGAATTTTCGGACAGTCTGAGTGCTATTGAACCCTGCATGTACATCACATAAAAGCATTTTCGGTGAGACGATTTCCCAGTTCTGAAAATCATATTCCAACGAGGAAAAGACATACGATAGTTTCAATTTAAACATTCCGATTTTGAATGTCAAGGTTATCCAAAAGCATCTCTTGACGAGGAATAAATAAGGCTTCCTTCAAATAAAATTCTAAGAAAAGGAACAGAGGCTTTTTTCAATACCTTCTTATGGATTCCTCAGTGTTACGAAAGATTCTGATTCAGAAGCTTATGAATAAAGCCAAAAAAAAATATGTTAAGCTACTCACGACATTTTTTAACCGTGTCTCGTACCCAATCAAAAAATGTGCAATACCGGAAGGTCCAAAAATATAGTTCCAATGAGATTTTTCCATAGTTTACAATGAAAATCTTAAAAATTCCTCCGCATTCCGATGAAAAAATTGCGTGAGGGGAACAACATGTTGTTAAATCCGGGGAAAAGTTTGCAGAATGTCCTAAAAAGGTTTCGTCCATTGATCTCTTCGAGAAAGGTCCGGGTCAATGTTTATCTTCTTTATTTCCTTTCTCACGTCATTCAGAGGCAATCAAGGAAAGAAGTACTTGATGAGTACTTTTTAATCAACAGGCCCTCTTGTGATTATAGCATGTGCCAAAATGTCAGGAATCACGTCGAGAAAAAAAATGCTAATTCACGTTGTCAGCTTTTCTCTGAAGACGGGCGGTTCAGAAGGAAACGAAAATTTGAGCATAAAGCCATTTTCATTCTTTTACTTCAGTTTTTTCTTGTTTTCAGATAAAAGGCAGAAAAAACCATCTGCTTTTCTTTTGGAACGAGGGCAAATTTAATGGCGAAAGCGTCGCTAAAAATACATGAACTCCTTTTCGTGACCGTCGGAAAAAAGCAAAAAGTCTCTCGGTACATATTTTATCGCTAAAAATAAAGCAATTTTCCTCGCTTAGTATTATTGTATTTCTTTATTTTCACGATTTTAGATTTTTTTTTATTTGCCATGATATTTTTGATATCTTATTTACAAAGAATACCCGCTGAAAGAATAGTCTCCACAAGATTACAACTTTCACAGAGCTCATCTTTCAGTATTCCGATAAATGGTCCAAAACATTTTTGCTAATTTTGCCAACAATATTCAGCCCTTCGTTACGGTTACAGTAGAATGTTTTCTTTCCTCTAACTCGATGAATACAAAAATGAGCAATTTATCGAGACACGTGCGATTCCAACGATCATCAAGTTATAATTTTTTTCTGACACCATTATTTCTAAAATTATCGCAACTCAATTTATTATTGTTTCTCTGCGTCATCGATTTTTATAATTTTGCTCATCTCTTGAATAAGGCATTTGTCTCTGCGGGTTTTTGCTGGGTGAATCAAATCAGAAAACGAATGTTCAATCGGAAATGTGTCTCGAACGGTTCCTTTAAGAAGGTCAGAGGAACTTTGGTTCAAGAATTTTTTTTTTCAAATTCCTCTTCCAGTAGTTGCCTTAGCCATTTCATAGATACCACGCTTATACAGAAAAATTTAAAACTTCGCGTTACCTGTACGTACTTTGTGCGTTCTTCTTCACTTATTGTCACAGCGTGATTTATTGCCCTAAAAAAATTTCCGTTTGGAACGGAGACAAGATTATATTGCAATATTTTTTTAATTGCAGAAAATGACATCACCCTTCTACAATCATGCCTTAGAACTACGGGAAAATATTAAGCAAAAAGAGGTGTTCAAACATACACGTATAATGTACCGTAATTAAAGCGGATATATAGCTTAGGAAGCATCGTCGTTTGAAAATCGGATCAATTTTCATGCATGCGGAATGAGGATACAGAAGCATTAAAATTATTCTGAAGATTCGACATAAATGAGGGAATCGGTGAAATAAAATTAGGAAGTCAAAAATTAAATTTTATATCATTCAGAAGAAAATTAAAATATCTTCAAATTTTATTTCTCGTTATAAAAGATTATAGTTAAGTAAAATACGCCATGTTCTTTCAAGAATCGTCGTAATTTTTTTTTTATCCGAGTATGTGAATAATTGAAGATTATGATTATGAATTTGAACACTGACACATTGATTTTATTTTGTCCTACACGGGCATGCTAAAACAGTAGCACACTATACCGAACTGAGAAATGCTTTATATATCTCCACATTGTCCTTGGTCAAAAGTCACTCAAGTTCCCGGAAAAAATAATCCCGAGTTGCGTCACTTCACGTTGAATCACCAATAGTCCTTTTACGCACAGAAAAAATTTTTCTTTCTCTTTTAAGGTTTGGGTTTAGTTAAGGAGTAGAGCCCGGCTTCATTAAGCTGCCGTAGTTGAAAACGTAGTATCGTGGTGCGGGTTTATAATTTGCTTGCTTCGAAATGTTAGTCGGACTGTATAGCATAGGTGAAAAATTATGACACATATCGTAGAAGAAAAGAAAAAAAAAGAACCGAGAAGTGTAGCCCGGGGGCAAGGCGAAGAAAAACGGTTTCCAACCATGCAGCAACATCAGCAGGTTCTCCGCTGAAGAAGCAAAAAACCATTCCACAGCTAGGGGAAGAAAGAGGCTCATTTAGGGTGAGCTTGGGAGCTTCAAGCACAAGACATTATTCACGCCAGATTTCGGGACAGGGCTCTTTATTTTTTATTTCTGCATATTTCTCTCTCTCTCTCTCTCTCTCTTTTCTGCTCTGATGTGCTCGTGCAGTGGATACCACACGCGAACTCACGAGCGAAGGCGAAAGTTGGTAACCATCAGGGCATTTACGATGGTCACCACGCCTTGGATCCGAACACCAAGCGAGCGGTTCCTCACCTAAGAAACCTCTGACTCGCTCTCGCTGTGTATAACTGCGAGCAGCGGAGAAAATACTTGGACGTGAGAGGGGTTTTCCTAGAAGTTTACTTCGCTGTCTGTCGGTCACGAGGAATTCTGAAAAAAAAATGCCGGAGTAGACAGACAGACAGAAGGAAGACAGATGTGGAGAAAATTTGACAGTACTGTAGAATAAAATCACTCCAATAAATGGAAATAGGAGTGCTGACTATAGAAACTTACAGGTTGACTCGCTCTAAACAGCGAAATTCAACGGACCAGAAAAAATCGGAATTTCGTTGCAGAGAACGACTATAACATGGGGAGAAAACCCCAGAGGGACCAAAAATATATTCTTTATACAGAAAAAAACATTGTGGAGAGATATTCGTTGCAGAGAACCCCTATAACATGAGAAGACAATCCTATGGGACCAAAAATACCTATTCATTGTAGTGAGAAAACCTTTGTATGCGAGATCGTTGTAGAGAGAGAGAGAGAGAGTCCCACTGTATAAAAAATTTGCTCACTCCCAGTCAGTCTGAAGACAATCCTATGGGACCAAAAATACCTATTCATTGTAGTGAGAAAACCTTTGTATGCGAGATCGTTGTAGAGAGAGAGAGAGAGAGAGTCCCACTGTATAAAAAATTTGCTCACTCCCAGTCAGTCACAAAGGGACAGGAAAATATGCCGTAATTTGTAGGAATTTCGGTAATGGAATGAAAGAAACCAAGTGAGAATTGAACTAATGAAAAAAAGTCAAAATTATGTTGTTTTTTCCGCCAGTCGCAATACATTCAGGAAAAATATGCCGAGGTAGTCAGAATAAAGGCAGATTTTGAGGAAATTTAACCATGAAATGAATCATACCAAAGAGTGGCTAAAAAGTACAGGACTAAAATTCAGTTAGTGCCTGTCTGATGTAAGAGGTCTCGGAAAAATATTCCGGGGGAGACGAGAAAATTTCGAGTTGTAGAAAATTTGCTATTCGAATGAATAAAACCAAATGTGGGTAAGTAAAAATCAAACACAAATCGTTTACCGTCTATCGATCGCGATTGATTCACGGAAACATATGTCGGTTTATATGAACGGCAGGGGGGGGGGGGGATAAAATTCGGCAATTGAATAAATCACACCAAATTACTGAAAAAAGTCATCAACTTTCACTTGAAAATCAACTTTCACTTTAAGTAATGACATTTTAAGAAACTGGCTTTTTCTCTTCTTGACATTTTCTCGCATGGGCATTTTTTCTCTCCCTGCATTGTTTCCATGAAGACAATCCTATGGGACCAAAAATACCTATTCATTGTAGTGAGAAAACCTTTGTATGCGAGATCGTTGTAGAGAGAGAGAGAGAGAGTCCCACTGTATAAAAAATTTGCTCACTCCCAGTCAGTCGCAAAGGGTCAGGAAAATATGCCGTAATTTGTAGGAATTTTGGTAATGGAATGAAAGAAACCAAGTGAGAATTGAACTATTGAAAAAAATTCAAAATTATGTTGCTTTTTCCGCCAGTCACAATACATTCAGGGAAAATATGCCGAGGTAGTCAGAAGAAAGACAGATTTTGAGGAAATTTAACCATGAAATGAATCATGCCAAAGAGTGGCTAAAAAGTACTAAATTCACTTAGTGCCTGTCTGATGCAAGAGGTCTCGGAAAAGTATTCCGGGGGAGACGAGAAATTTTCGAGTTGTAGAAAATCTGATATTCGAATGAATAAAACCAAATGTGGGTAAGTGAAAATCAAACAAAAAATGTTTACCGTCTATCGATCGTGATTGATTCACGGAAACTTATGTCGGATTATATGAACGGCAGGGGGGGGGGTGGATAAAATTCGGCAATTGAATAAATCACACCAAATTACTGAAAAAAAGTCATCAACTTTCACTTGAAAATCAACTTTCACTTTAAGTAATGACATTTTAAGAAACTGGCTTTTTCTCTTCTTGACATTTTCTCGCATGGGCATTTTTTCTCTCCCTGCATTGTTTCCACCGGCATTTTTTCCGTAGTTTTGCCGAAGTTTTCAAGCGTCATTAGCTGTAACTCATAAGTAATGTCGAAACCGCGGGAGAAATTCGCGAAGCCGACGCAGCAGTGTCGATCGACGTGTGCTTTATTCTGCTGGGTTTAAAAAACAAATTTTGCACCTTCAAACCGGAGATCACGTCATATGAGATCAGCCATTTTATAAAAAAGGATGATTTAAGTAATTTAGTTTCGTAATTTTTTTTAAGCAGAAGCCCCGCTCGATTCGGGAGAATGATATCGAGACAGAAGACGAAAATCATAAAATATGAAAAGCTCCTGTCGGACAATACTGATCCGATGGCATTTTGTGTCACCAGATCAGATAGCTGTCTCTTCTGCAAAATTTTCTTTTACCCTCTAAACTGCGTTCGATCCGATTGAAACCTGGGGAAAGTTTGAATTGAGTGCACTTCAGAACAGTTTTTTTTTCAACTGCTTTTCCTCAGTCTTACAACAACTTCAATAACAATGTACTGCCGTATTGAAGCTTGAACCTCTTTTTTGGTTAATTAGATCGTTGTTCAGGTGCTGGCAAATTGCTGGATGCGATCACATACTATTTTTCAAACTTGGTGAACCTGTTGTGACGAATTGGCGAGACAAACGAAATTTCTCTTCGTTTTACTCATGAATGATGGGCTCTATTTTTCTATGAATGAAATCGAAGTTTTGATTCTGCCGTTTTCTATTCTAAGGACTGAGGAACGCACAAATTTGATCCAGTCCAAAGGAAACTATTCGACTCGACTATTCCTCGTACACCTGATTTTCTGCGAAAAAGATCGGCGAAGATAACCCCTAAAATCCGATCAGAATTTGTTCAAATTGAATGTGCATCGTGGTTTTTTATGTTTTGATGCATTGATCTGCATAGTATTTAGTACTCGATTAAGCAGGTAATTTCAGCGGTTACTTTAATGCATCATAACTGAAAATATTCGCTATAAAGATTATGCGACTGCAGCGGTAATACATTTTCAAGGTTAACAGAAATCCAATTCATTCCTGATGCGGTACATATATTTTTGAGTTCACGAATCGCATAAAATGATGCTGCAGTCATAATGCTAATTATCCTTCAAATGTGAAAATAATTAGTCCTGAGAATTGCAGTGATAAAAGCGGCTCATTTTGAAATCAAGAGGGATGAAGGCCGCTTTTTTTTCTCCCATCGACCCAAAAGTTAGTCAGAGGTTATCGGCTTGTGAGGAAATTTAATCCGAAATATTGATAGATTAATTCTAAAGTTCTGTATTTTTCACAGCTGAATGCGGATTTCTGAGCATGCCTCATTCATTTCTCGCTAAAAGCCCCAAAAGAGAAATAATTTAGAAAGAATAAGCAAGTGGAAAAATCCCAAATTGTTTCAATTAATGAACGTACTGCCCCTTTAAAATTGTTTTCGTTATTAGTTATATTCGTATGTCTAGCTGTTCCATATCTTGGAACTCGATAAAATAATGGAGTGTGAGGGACATTCGAGGAGTTGAATTCCTAGTCCATGCTTTCGGATTCACGTAATGTCGGTTTTTTCATGAAAATTTAAAGAAGTAAAATACTGTAATCTACACAAGACCACCTAATAGCCTGGGGAAAGTTCAAGTCAAATTCTATGTAGCAGTATTGGAACATCCATGCAAAAGAATACATTATCATTTATGTCATTTTTTCGTTAGCAAACGACACGTTTCAAACGCTGGACAGGATAATGTTAATTCGGTATGAATCAATCAGAAAGCAATACAGCTATATAAAATTGAGGTTCAGATGATACAATTTCATTTTAAGCATAAATAATTCGTTCAGCGATTTAAAACAGCGA
The DNA here is from genome assembly GCA_905338405.1 of Notodromas monacha. Classification (NCBI taxonomy): domain Eukaryota; kingdom Metazoa; phylum Arthropoda; class Ostracoda; order Podocopida; family Cyprididae; genus Notodromas; species Notodromas monacha. The sequence continues at coordinate 130,292 of CAJPEX010000014.1, read as the reverse complement.
ATGACATCAGTCTTCTCAGTTCAATTTTTGCAGAAAATGAGTACAAGAGCAAAGAAGAACGACGAGACTGATGACCAGCCAATTACAAGTGCATACTTTTTTTCAATGAGCAATAGACGGTATTTTTTTTCACTGAAAGAAACAAAATGAATGAAAATTCAAAATTATAAAAATTATTTAATATATACGATGATACCACCCGTCAATTGTGTTAACAAGTTTTATTTTTGATTGTACCAGTGAACATTTTTTGTGTGCATATCATTGAAAAGTCACTGGTGCTATTCGTTTCGTCATCTTTTCTGTGAGCGTCAGAATTATTACGAAGCTTTTGCTTAATAATTTTCGCGTAAAACCTGTCTGACTAAAAGAATAAAATCATGAACAGCACTATATAAAAGTTTATTGTTTTTGCTGATGAACACATTAAAATTCAAACCTTAATTTTCTAAATCTGGACATTCTTGAATCTTTAATCAAATGCGAGGTGAAACATTCTGTGATTGAAAAATACTGACGAGCTAAAAAATAACGAACGCGTACATACGCAATTCTTGACCACAAATAATTTGTTTCTCTGGTCAAAAAGCCGGAAATTTAGATTCGGCGATTCATTAAAAAAAATACAAAATCCTGTTTTGTGTGCGTATTTCAAACGTACTAATTGAAAGCTTTCTGATAAATTCTAGAGATATTTTCGAAAAAGGAAAATATTATTTACGCATTTTCAGAAATGTATTCCCAAATAAACCATATTATATTACTGCAAATGCAGTACCTGAAACTAACATTTAGATATTTGCCCCAAGGTTGAACGGAACTTCGCAATTCACGATCAATCCACTCATTTTGACTGGAAACAGCCCCTCGTCTTACAACATACAATGGCCATTTATGAGACAGTTATTTGCTGGAATGGTTTTTTAGAGAATTTTATTTTGAACTTGGACGATGTTGATCGTGACTCGACCAAGAAAGCATTTCGTCAGATCTGTTGAAAATCATCTCTTTCACGCTCGTTTCCCAAGTTTATTGTTTTAGGGGAGAAAACACGAAGTCCCGCCGAAAATCTGTTGGACAGCATTTCCCGTAAAGTTCGGAATGGCCTGGCAAGATAAGCGCAATCCTTTAGAATTTCACCTGCTCGATTGCTTCAGAGTTCTTTTGAATCATCAGCGGAATGTTAAAAGGACATTTTCCAGATTTCGCAACGTCATTACCGGACGAAATGACGTTCCTTTTTTTCTGCCCGGAAGTGGAAAACACGCGTAATAATGCGTGAACAGTTCTCGAAAAACCTCTCCAAACATCAAATATTGTAACTCTCCTTGACGCAAGATAATCTGGCAGGGCATAAATATTTCGCGACTATATTTCCAGAATCCAGAGCTTGATTTTTTTTATAGGCAATCAAGCCACACTGATGAGTTGAAATCCGAGTTAAGATGACGAGCATATAGAAGTGTCACCGTTGGAATAAAGAATACGTTGAAGGAAAGATACGCAAAATCCCTTGGCGAACACAATAATAATATTTCTCTTCAAGGACCGTTCCCTTGATTTTTTGTCTGGAAAATTGCATAATTACCAGCATAAATAATTCATTCGGTAGTTTTCGTACTTGGAAATTTTCCGGGAGACTCAACTTCTTCCCTGAGCTTCTTTACGTGCGACGAAATCTAAATAATCGGGGTCTAAATTATATGCATACATTTGATATGCTATAACTGTTCACATTCGTCACAGGGGTCAAAATAAATGCATGAATTCATTCTTCAATTTCAATTCTTATGGATATACAAGTACAGTACTTGATTTTCAGCTGGAAATTCATTTAAAATTGAAACCAACGGGTCATGTGAGAAAAATAATTGGATCTCGGGAGAAACAAAACAAAAGAACAGTTAAACATTTTACTGACCTTTTTCTTACGAAATAATTGCTCCACCAGATTATCTGAAATGTCACTAACATGACATGATGTGACTTTTGATTGAGGCTTTCTTTTCTCGACTAAAGTGAGTATTTTCTTCATAATTTTCGATAATAATCCCAAACACTGCTGATCTGCCGGGTATACGAAAATGCTATTACCGCTAATTTAGGCCATTCTCGGATAATTTCTTCTACTTTTTAGTAATTATTTTTGCTCAATTTCCAATCAATAAAATTTGATAATCCGGGATCTAGAAAGTGACCTTTCATTAGCCCGGATAATCGACGTTCCGCGGAAAACTACTGTAATGGGGAATTGAGAACAACGGTGGTTTTGCCTGGGGCATAGCGGAAGGCGATCAGACAGAGTGCACACAAATCAAAAAAAGGGGGAAGTGGACAAGGTCGACGAGTCAGGCATCGAAATGGGGTAAGAACGAGGAAATTCCCCTTTTCCTCCCACGAACCGAACCGTGTTTCAACCTAGTTGATTGCGGTTTACATTCGTCCTTCGCAGAACAAGCAGTAATTTCCAGGCGCCTGGTAAAGAGAAACATATAGGAAGAAATGAAAAAAGGAAAGTGCATTCGCTTGTTTCAGTCTGCTCTGGAACAATGTATCAACCTTGAGAAAGGGACTCGACGAAGTCATCAATTCGTCATCATAACCCGGATCCTCGACTTATTTTTTTTTTAATACCTGGTTAATAATGTCCTCGCTTCTCGAATTACTCATGCGCGCATTCCCGAGTGCGCGGTGAGTTAATTGCAATGCGAAAATAATCGCGAGAACCGTGATCAAGCGACAATAAATTATCGCAAAAATTCAATAACCCCCCAAAAAATCCATAACTGAAAACGAATGGAGAAATGATTTTGTGTCGTGTTTTCAATAACCAACTTCTCTGGGTGAAATTGTGACAGGAGAAAATCCCTCCGACAAATATCACCAATTTAAAAATTACTCAGTGAAAGCGAAACATCTTCCAAAATAAGAGCCACAGAAAAAAAACTTTGGAGTAAATCAACCTGTAAAAAAAAAGATCGTACCCATTTATTGGCGGCGATGTGATGAATCTGTGTGAGAGGTTTCCAGATCTGAACATTTGTCAGAAAAGACAATTTTTAGAATTTGTTGAAGCATCACTTGGAATTTCGCCTATTATTGAAACATGCCGGTGTGAAAAGTGACTTGACTCACTCAATTTTTTTTTATCAATCCGACCTGATCGCATGCAAAGCCGAGAAACTGACAGGGAATTTTTCAATATCGTGTCCTTCTTCTTCAATTAATCAATACTCGACGGAGGAAAGAAAATGCGAATAAAGATTACGAATAAGTATGTAACATGCAAATGATTAGTTGTTCTAAAAATCGTATCGAACAAGTAACAGCAATGCCCCATTTGAGAAATAAAAAAGGAACGAATTCACTCGTTCTGACATTCTGTTTCAGGAAACGAAGGCTTTTCATCTTTTCCTTGGATGAATTAGTGCCTACAATCGGCAATCGTTCAATGAGTAGAAAGTATTTTTTTTTCCTCGGGGGACAAGGAATGCATCCTAAAAAAAATAAAATACAGGGACCCCGAAAAGATACCGAGGGTAATCCCCGGGACGCAACTGGACTCGCACAGCGAACATTGCCCAACACAGGGCACCTATTTCATCTCCATTTTCTTCCCGCCTTGGCCGTGTGATGTATCATGAGCTAGCCTAGGTGACTCGAAACTATTTTCTTTTTTTTTAAGTTTCCCTCCTCTTTCTCGGGTTCTCAACTTATTTTTTTTTATTTTTTACAGGGGCTAGACTCGCCTTTCTCAGGACGTTCATATCTGTAAAGGAAGTCGCTTTCTAATCCGGAAACCAGCTCGAGGGGGGCAGTTGTGCCAGGTTTCGACTGCGGATATACGCGTATATATCGATCTCTGATCCGCAACAGAAAAATCCTACTGAGCATCGCTTTCTCTCCAGCCGTTTGTCGGTGGTGACTGCGAGTCTTCCACGCCCCGGGATCCAATATCCGATGATTCTTCTTGCTTTTTTTTTTTTTTTGGTGCGCCTCCCAAGCTTACACAACCTGCCCTTCCTCAATTGCCATCAAAAGAGCACCATCCCACTCGTGGGATCCATGTACAGGGAGAGAGAGAGAGAGAGAAAAAGCGAAACACGACATAAAAAAACATGAGGTTCTCCAGGAATGCCAACAAACTTGATAACGAACGCAGCTCAATTAATTTCTCATTTCCCCATGCGACGATCTTTCGTCACCGCGGATTCCTGAAAGTTCGTCCTCACAGCATGGAGTGCGTAAAAATTACGCAATCTTAATAAATTTTTTTTTATTTTGGTGTCTTTTCAAATCCTTTCGAGAATTTCACAGAAACCCAGACAAATAGATATCTCTTGGTAGAGTCAAGTGTTCCCCAACCTTTTTGAACCTGCGTAACGGCAAATTCACAAAAAATGCTTTGCAAATTGGCAAAGTTTCATAAAAGTTGTACAGACTTAAAATTTTTTTTTCTTAATAGACTTTATGGCATCAGGTATAAAAAACGTAATGCTTCTTGTAAAAATTAAGTTAAGCACCTATGAAGCAGCTGAATGACATTCAAAAACTTAGAAAGGTGGGCTTTAAGAAAGGTTTCTCAAAATGACAAATTAAAATTAATTTATTTCAGCAGTTAAAAATGTGTATGAAGTGTTAAAATATGGGAGAAAAGACAACTTTTATTTTTCATCAAATAAATCCTTCCAGTGTTTTTCTGAAGTTTTAGATAATGATAACAGAGTTCATCGCCACTTTTATTAAATTTATCGTATTATGCTGAAAATTTTCCGCGGACCGGCGAAAAACTTCTTCGGACCGGCGCTGGTCCGCGGACCACGGGTTGAGGAACACTGTGATAGACTATATATACATTTATTTCCACGCATCAAACTACCGTATCTGCCAAATTTACGCAACAATTAGGTCGTGCCCTGATTCTGGGCATGAAGAAAATTGCATGGGCCACAAAAGCGTTCGATTGTTGAAAAGTGCGACCAATCTGAATTAAAATATGATTTTTTCCTGATCTTATGTTGGAGGATTTTTCAAATAGGCAACTCACACTCAGAAATATCAACTTGCTCGAAATAAGTCAGCAGGTTGTTGAATGAAATATCAATCTTTATACTGTAGTTTTAAAATTGAAGAGCACTGGCCTTTTTTATCTCTGAACTCCAGATGATCAAAAAACTGAAACATGACAACAAATATAAGCCGCAATATTCGTCTTCAGTGCGGCCTATGTGCATGAATACCAGAAGTGCTCCTGATTAAGTAAAAATAGGCTCCACGGATCCAAGATAAAAAATAGTGAAGTGAACTTTGGATTTAGTTTTATAGCGCGAGAACTTAAAATAATCTTCAAGAAGTGTTTTCTTCGTATTTCAAAGTACTGTATATGAAGCATATTTGCACATTTTTTTCCGAATAAATATTTATATTCACGATAAAGCATGGGTCCAAGGGACTGCGATCCCATACCGAATTACTATATATTTCAACACAAGGTCCCGAAAATTAAATCTATCGTAAAGAAAAAGGGCGGCTCTTCGTGTCGAAAGGATTGAGAAACACTGTTATACAGTACAGTACTGCGCGCCTCCCTCGTTATTCTTAAGCGACACATGCTTTCTGTGATCATTTTCATAACCGAAAAATGTTTCTTCCAATTTTTAATTCAAATTTATGCAATAAGAAAGGAAGCTCGATTCAAATAAATCATGAGAAAAGGTCGAAAATTATCCCTGGGTCGAAGACGGGAATAAAGGTGATTTACATCCGTTCTCATCTTGCAGTATATATAAAGCGGGACTTTCTGCGTAACCGAAAGTGCCGCAACGGATCCGTTGGCTCAATGCGTCTAGTAAATCGTGGTTCCGCGGGAGGATTTCAACACACTTCCGACAAAAATAACATTTTTTAAAAATCAAGCAGGGATTCGGGGCGGCAACGTTGATGGATAGCTCACGAAGTGAGCCATTATAACCCGTTTCATGCAACGCGAACAACAGCCTAGCCAGAATGATTAATCGTATCCACAAGAACTGGATTAAAAAGGATTTAGAGGTGCAGTATTAATAAAACAGGCACGTCATGGTTTGGCTTTTATCCCCCTTCGCTCTTTTAGAGAACAAACAAACATTCGTTACATTCACTTTTATTGAACAACTCGGTGCAAATATCAACTGAGAAAAGCTGGTTCATGAGTTATATCAGTATGGGGCATCAAGATGGATTGAACCATAGTTTTCTAGAGTAATATTTTCATATTTTTTTCCGACCCCGTCCGAATTTTTCTCACGACAAAGGTTGTAAGGGAAAGTAGACCCAGAATTGAAGCCGAACTTCACGATGAAGAAATGTACAGTACATCAAGATTCTCATCTGTCCTCAGAAGTACCTGATGGAGGACTTTAAAAGATACTTCAAGTAGTGCCAACTATTTTACATGATTGAAAAATCTTTCTGCTGCAAATACGATAGACATTTTTCAAGGAAAAAGTACCATATCTTGTACTACTTTATGTGAAAGCTGTCCTATAATACGTCAACCAACGAGTATCTATTATTACTTCACTGCCGCTTTGGACTTTTCAAGAGTTCTGAGGCATAAGTTATGCATTCAATTAATTTGTTCATGGTACTGAAGCAATTTTTCAGTCTACCTCGTGATTTTTTCGTTAAAAAATGGTTTCCAAGGAATTAGGATGCGTCCTCGTTATCTTTAAGGGAGTCCTTTTTGACAATTCCGCATTCATGCAGAAATCATGGATTACTTTCGTACAGAAAAAAGACGCTCTATATTTTAAAAATAATGTAGTCATTTTTCACCACAGCTCTGCTGAAAAATAATTCGAAAAGTTTCATGCTAATTCTAGAACGGCAATGACACCACTGATTTATGTACCAATAATGAAATGCCTCTTTTTCGTCGCAACTTCAATATTTATTCAGCGGGAATCAGCTCTCGGGGTCTCTCGTTATTTGTATATATATTTAAATATGTATATATATAATCGCACTTTCGTGGGTTCCTCCTACATGCACTGACAGTTAACGAAGTAGTTCTTGATTGCCTTGACAAGCATTTCCACCGAGTCCAATCAAGAAAGGCGGAATAATTTTAGTCTTTAATCTGCGAAGTTCGTCTGAACGAAGGCCTGGAATACTTTTCATCAGCGAAATGATGCGCATTTTTTTCGCAGCCGCAGCTGAGAGCACATTTGATGAACTCTGAAAATGTCTGCAATTCCCGCACCTTCTGATTCTCCTCGCTTTAAGAGTCTTTCGGTATTTCAAAATCGTTTACGACTCACTGAGGTAACTTTTTATGCGGCGAAAGAAATTCAGGAAGATCATCCCGCTCGAAGACGCGCGAAAGCTCGAACAATCAAATAACTGTTTCCTTGGTGCCTGTAATACAGCGGTTGTGAAATCCCGTCTTCTGCATGGTGCACAGGCTCGAAATTTAAACAGTTGTGTTCGCATCGAGTCAATAAGCAGCAGCAAGCAGTGAATTGTCCCCCCGGCAACAGCAGCAGCATATTCGAACGGTTTCGTAATGGCAATTTGTCTCGAAGGCATGGAGCACAAGGTGCTTCTTTCGTTGTTTTTTTTTCCCCCGAACAAGTTCCACGATCAGGTCACTTTGTGAGTCAATCGAGATCAAGGACAGACGCACGCCCTCATCCCCATTGATCTTCCAAGAATAACTCAAATGAACTCAGCAAGAAAACTTGAGAGAATGAGAGAGAGAGAGAAAATAACGCCTTTTTGGGACGTGACTGCGGCTCTCAAGGTACACCGTTACAATCGCAAGATGGGTGATTCAAATGGAGGCTGAAAACTCGGATGGTTGAGCAGAAACTGCGGATCTCCAAGGATTCAGGATTTATTACCGTATTGATAAATGCTGCGAAAGGAAAAATTCGTGCTTGGATTTTGCGGGATCGAGTCGGTTGGTACGGTATCGAAGGTTTCGTTCGTAACGATCGAGCCTTCAAACTGTGCTGTAATTACACGTATTACTGAAAACGAAAAACTTTGGAGTGGTGAGCGGTTTCTTTTTTATTGCGGAAAAGAAAAGCCTAGGAAAAAAAAATAGATCAGTAGAGATCCGGCAATTTTCGTATGCATTATCATCACGATTTTTGACGATCAACGTTCGAAGCACATTTGAAAAGTTTCGTTCAAAAGTTATGCCCCATCGTGATCCAATGTATTTTACTAATTATTTCATAGCTTGAGAATCCTAACAATGCCCAACTGCGATTCATCCATCAGATCGAATAATGGGTAAACTCGGTATACATGGCTTTCGCTTTTTCTTTCATCTCAAATTTTGAAAAAAAAAAAATCCTGAAATGGTCAGTTCAAAATTCCCAGAAATTTGAATGTTTTTTTTTTGCCAAAATTTGTGATATGTTGAACAATTTTTTACGTGTGTCTTTTTTCTCCATAAAAATTATCACAGTGAGGATTTTTCGTTGTACGATAGCAAAATTTTCATTTCAACAATTTTTACAGGTCTTGCTGACTTTGTTGTAATGAGATTTTTACTTTTATTCGATGAGCATCTTATGGTACTTTAGATTTGTGAAATATATTGCGATGTGCGCGAAAATCTGACACATATCAGGTAATTCGGCTGTCCGGCAAATTCAATGGTCAAATTTGCAGGGAGGTTGACTTTCAATTTGACCCTTGCCCTACAATTCGACCTACTTTGGCCACTTTTCTTTTACTTGAATTTTCAAATTTCACAGAGTGACTCGCAATTCGACCAATTCGCAATTTCACCCTAGTTTGGCAATGGATTAGGGTCGAATTGCGAAGTGCCACCTGTATACCATGCAAGCAATGAGACACTTGAGGATAGCATGACAATTGTTTAGTAACAATAAAGTTTTTTGTAACATAAAGATCACAAAACTACACGAAACAGAAAGAGCCAGGATTCAGGAAGATTTCTATAGATAAGCTTCCAGAAGAGAGATACACGATGAAACGAAAAGCGTCTTAGATATACGGCTTCTGCATGAGCAGTACTGTATTTTTATTTTTTATTTTTTGCTGCTGATCAGTATTGGCGGATCAACTCACAAAATTCCCAGCGACGCTCTATTTATTTTTTATTTTTTGCTGTGAAAAAGTATTTTCCTCAAAGTTTCTGATTAGGAAACGGAAAATGGATGCAGTTCTCAACGGGTCCGCCGCATAACTATTTATTTATGCGACCGCAATGATGAAATGAAATAAATGCAACCCGTTATGATTCTAGCGGATTCCTCCCGCGATTTAGCGAGAGCTTCGTGCTGATGCCGAGGCAACGCAACTTCGCTTTCATTTTTCGCGGGGAGCCTCTTGTCGTGCCAACTAGGTCATATCTCACGTACAGTAGAACAAAATAATATGAAATTGAGAGAAGAAGAAAAAACGGAAGAAATTCGCACAGCGAAGTGGATTACCGGAATAAACGACTCCTTGTGTGGACAATATCCTCAGGAAAATGCGAAAGCCTCGAGAACCGTGAGCAAGAAAAAACGAGGGCGGGTGTCGTTTGCGGAAAATATAAATCTCACGCGCGGGCGTGAGAAAGGTTCACGTGTAGTCCAAGTACTTTACCAACATCTGATCGTTTGCGGTCACGAGAAATTGACCTTTTTTTTTAATAGGTAACTTGGAAATTTCGCAGCGATGACCATGCGGGAGTTGGAGCGATGATAGAGGTGTAAATGTCCGCCCGAAGCGACAGACTTCGAGGATATAATCGGTGTTCCCTTCCCGTGGTTCCAGAACAAGAATTTCTTGGCTTATTGTTCAGCAAAACCTAAACATTTCCAGCTTTTCTAAAAAAAAAAAAACTTCTAATCCATTGAATTCTGAACTTTAAGCCCGTTTCTTTTTGGCGATTTCCCGAGAAATACTGTATTTTTGACATTTTAGTACTGCATTTGTCGTTGGATAATCATTCCATCAACTAAAAAACGAAGAAAGAACATTTGTATCCGTTTCTCGTTTATATTGGCGTCAAATTACAATTGAAAAATATTACTCGTTGAAAGATCAGAAGCACGCCGGAGTGAATCAATTGTGAAACGAAAATTGAAAATTCCGTTCAGTATTTAATTTGAGAGGCGCACCTTCGGAGTTTCTTACAGATCTAGATCGTGTCAATCAAAGAGGAACAGCAGCAGTTCTCATGCTCCCTGATTAAACAAAACGGACTTTGCCATCTCAAAGATATTGTTAATTGAAGGAAATGTAAGTACTGTATTTGCTTTCCCGAGTCACCAACTCCAATGAGACACATGTTATTTTCTTATCTTCCGTTATACGTAAGTTACGGCATCATAAGTCCAACAAACAGCCTATAGTTTAACAGCAGCGACCGAATTTATCTCCTTAAATCTCGATTCATCCCTATGTTAGTAACTCACTAAAAAAAACGTATAATGCAGTGTAGGAATTTTTTTTCTTCGAGGAAAAAAATGCTTGAAAAAGGGACCACTGAATCACAGATTGACATTTCCCTCAGATTTGGTTAATACACGCAAATATGTATGGAATATTGATAAAAATGAAGTGTAGCCTTACACTGCGAAAAAAAAATTAAATTCGGGACGTGATCCGAACGATTATTTCGTTTAACTAAGAATATCGCTGCAGTGTACATCAGTACTATATTTCCTTAAACATTAATAAAATACAAGTTCTGCAGGTACTAAGAAAAATTACAGTGGTTACATGGAAAGAATCACTGTCAACAGGACCTCATCTGCTGCATACAGAGAGAGTCTACTTGAATCAATGGTAGGTTCCAGAATTTTTCGGGCATGCATGAATGTACAGTATCTAATGAAATGCTAATTGAACTCCAAAAACGCAACTCTAACTGTTCTTATTCCTTCGAAAAAGCATAAAACTTATCCACTAAGTTGTACAATCGGAAATGAATTTGAAATTCTTATGAATATTGAATATCTACATTCAAACGTCCATTATTATACTTGTCTGAAGCTCCAGGAACGATCATCAAACATGTGATGGACTTTCCTGGTACTGTACCGTACGTACTTTATGTAATGAAACAATAGCCAAATTTGCGGAAACCTTCCTGAAATTTGTCATACCTCTATAGTGTCTATACGAAGATAAATCAGTTCCCACTGTGGTTCACGAATAAGCACAGTCTACTAAACTTTTTGCTGGCATTAGGATTCATTTTCACTTCTTCAGTGACTTGAAAAACTTCTCTCTCTCTCAAAAAATACGTATGGTATAAAAGGTAATACAGCTTTTATTCAACGTCTGCCCGAGGCAGAAGAATATAATACCTAGCTAGCGACGGAATCATTGTAGTAAGATCACCTGCATCCACCAGTTTTCAAGCGCAATTAATGACCAACGTTTGCAAGAAAAACGAGTCTTTCATTCACTTGATCAGATTGTGGCACTCGAACTAATTTTTTTGAGTCAATTTTTTTTCCCTCGCTCTCGATCTCTCTCGCGACCGTTGCCACGAACAGACGAAGTGAAACTGAAAGGCGGCATCCAACGGCGGAGCATAAATCGCCGCCGCGCGGAGGGCGCCCAAGCAGGAGCACGACGCGTGTGCCTCGCGGTGCTGTTGCTGATGCTGCTGCTGTTGCTCTTCGGACTGGCACAAAACTATCAATAACAGCAATTCTTCCGCAAAAGTTCCTAGTCTTTCTACGCAAAACTAACTCAGGGAAATATATATATTTATATATATATATATATATTTATTTATTTATTTATTTTTTAGTCGGACATCGTAATTCGATTATATGCGGAGAACATTTATTGAAGAGAGAAGACTCGCGTTTTTTTTTGTCTCCCGATAAATCTGCTCAAGCACAACACATTACAGTATTTTTATATTCGGATTTCATTTTAAGATGTGATTGCGTGTATCTTCGGCGTAAGGTATTTAAAATGACAATGACGCCGAAGTTTCACGAGCAATTTTTATTTTATCTTATCGACGACAAAGGTTTAATCGTAATAAGCAGAAGCAGTTAAAATTCATATCCTCGAACAAAATTTAAGGTATGCATTTTAGCGGCTTTTCAAGCACGGCTGTGTCATTAAAAACTCGAAGGAAACATTCCGTCGAATATATTGTAACATGGACCTTGAATATCGAGTTCCTTCCGCGTGTTTTAAATTCATTTGAAGTTTTTCCGAGAGTAATGTTTCAGTTCGACGCAACTAGTATCAAGTCAATCTGAATCTCACAGGAATTGCAAATTTGCGGTTAAGATGGTGTGTAAAGAAGTGGGCCGGACTAATTCTCCGGGAAAAATTCAGTACTAACATTTTGGCATCTACAACTTGTTGAAGCAACAACAACAACAACAAAAAACAACCAAGAGGAACTTGAAATCCAGAGAGAAAGCGATGGTTGGAAAAATCTTCCCGAAGTTCGTCAAGTCGAAATTCGGGAAACCTTAACAAACTTGGGAAATATTTACAACGCACATATCCTAGCCATCATTGAAAGAATTTCTGAATTCTTGAAAATCAAACATAATTGATGAATTTTCTGCTGATCTGCGGTGAAAACTGTGAATCTTTAGATGTTCTGTGGCCGTTTCCCAGTTCTACGAATCAAATTTTTGAACTTATTATTCACAAATCTGAGGTCATTCAGATCAGTCATCTTATTCTGTCTGGATTCAGAAGTTACACAACAGAATTGCATCATATATATATTTTTAAATTTATTATTCTTAGGGCCGTTTTGCATACTAGCCTTGGCGCACATGTTATAGATTTTGAGGAAAACTAAGGTTCATATTTTCTCCTGATGAAAATGTCGCCAGAATTTCTTCGTGATTCAATTTTGAGAGCAGTTTTTAAAGGATTTAAACTGCTGGTTGACCCATGTCCACAAGACAAATAGTTCATGGATTATTTGAGTGAAAAGATTATAGCATTTTTCTTCATAATTTTCGGTGAATGAAAGAGGATGTTTATTTTGTGCGTTGCTGATTCGGTTTTAGTGCGTCTATATACACAGTAGTCGGTCCACTGCAAATGTTGGAAAAAACTTCGGCATGCCGACAATTCGGCGCCAGATTAATTTTAAACAATAGTCTTTCCCGAAAATTTCTAACAGCTTCTGCTGGAGCCTGGGAACCGAACCCGAGTTCGATTCCCAGGCCCAGCAAGGACATCTTCTGAATGGATTTCTTAATCCGCGTCCTTCAGCAACTCTTTTCCTGTTCTCCAAATTCAGCATGATTTTCATCACTCGCATTCGAATTGTGAACCTGAGCAGATCTCCGAGCAGAGAAGCTTTTTCGTCTCGCAAAAACTCCGAATTCCGAAATTCTGACCAAGTGTTTATCTTTCAGCATGATTTTCATCACTCGCATTCGAATTGTGAACCTGAGCAGATCTCCAAGCAGAGAAGCTTTCATCTCACAAAAACTCCAAATTCCAAAATTCTGACCAAGTGTTGTTGTCAAGAAAATACAAACTCGTTGAAAACTAGGACTTTGTCCCAGTTGATTCCTTGAGCTTGTATTTGTAAATTTAACACTTCACTCTCGTGAAAAGAACTTCAATTTGTATCTTTAATTCAATTCATATCTTTAATTCAATCACTCCTTTTTCTATTTTCACATCCATTCTATATCACATTTTCAGCTTTGTGAGTTTGTCAGTTCGACATCTCTTTTTCTCACAGCAAATACGAATGTATATGGGACCGAAGTAGCAGCAAGAAGTGATCCAAACTAATTTCCTCGTCGCCAAACACTTGAACAAGGAGAAATGCGAAAATGTTAGGGATCCCAACATTTTTCTGCTGCCTTCCAAAACATTTGCCTTTGATCATCGCACTCTTTGGTTGCACTGGTTGCGACGCAAAATGGTATTCATCATCGCGGTACGTTACATTATTAAATTTTTTCTGGTCTTGTTTCAATCAATGTTAATGTATAAAAAAAATTGTGAATCATGATTGTTCGATTAAATCACGATTATAACGGAACCTCCGTTATTCGAGCTTTGATTGACTGTGCTGTCCGCATGTAAATTCGAGCGGAGGAAACAACGCGACTCCGCCAAATAATTTCCAACCGAGGTTGTTACTCCCTCAAATCGACTGCAATTTTGAAAGTAAATTAATCTAAATTTAGATAAAGATGAACATCAGTTCTGTGAAAGAAAATCAAAGTCAAAGAGATTCTCATCAGAAGCTATACTGTAATAAGGAACGATTTCTCATCAGAGGGACTTGATAAGAAAATATCAACAGGGGATTGGCGGGACATGCTGTGTTTCTCTTCCAAATTTAGCGGACTGATGTCCAATAGTACAGTGCTGTATAAAGTCCTGACATTACGAATAATTTTTTTTAAATTTTTTTCTTTATTTTTTAAACATGCAAGATATTGGATTGCTGATAATAGGGTGCTGTCACCCGGTTATTCGTTCGGATAGTTGAGGCTCTATAACATGGATCAGTAATACTGAAAGATTCAATTTTCAAAATGATCTGACGCTGATGCCTACCCAGTGCTGTGTGGATGCCGTCCAATCACTACTTCGCATTTTAGAAAGTTGTATTCTTTAGAAATTAAATGCAAGTCCAAGAGTATTTTTCGGCGTGTTCACAGCAATGATAGCATACCGTCGAGCATTTCGTAAGATCGAGTTATAGGTGAAAATACTTATAGTTAATCTATTTATTTTAAAATTTACTTTATTTACAAATGTATAACTCAATTTATCGCGCAACGATTATTATTGCGAAAGATCCGAAACTAAAAAAATGGGTATTTATTTGAAGAAATTTTGATTTAAACTGAAATGAATTCAAAGTTTTTAACCTCTTAAATGCATTAATGCATTGGTTTATATCCCTTGATACGTCTATTCAATTATTTTCACATTAAAATTACAGCCATTTTGTATGCATAAACTTTCAGATTCTGAAAATTTGAAAAATTTTGCTTGCAATTTTCTTTTCATTTGCAAAGTTTTTTATATTGATAGGTTTCTTACTACAGGTACAATATACTGTATTTACAATCAGATACAGCACAGCTAACGAGGTTAGTAAAGCGAGGTATGTCGGTTTGATGAGATAAGTTATTAGGTCTTGGTCAGGTCACATTCGGTCTTTTTTAAATGCTGAGTATTTGAATTGAATCCCATGTAAATTTACAAGTTTTTCCTCAAATTGGTATCCTTTATTCCTTGCTAATGTGAATGCATAAACTGCATGTCGTCTTTGCCACGAAAGGAAGCCAACACAAACAGCATGTTCTAATGAATGTATCTGAATACTTTAGCAGGAGAACCTTTCAAGATGCATCCATTAAAAATCCTCGTAACAACCTGATGCACACATTTATAATAGAGCTGTCATGCTCCTATAATAGAGTCTCCTGTGAAATTTCCTACTTGAATGCTTATTTCACCCAGAAGTAAAAAATGCTTTTAAAATCTCATCAAAATTTCTTTTTCACGGAAATAAATATCTCGAATATTTTCATCGCAGGAATGACAGCATATGGAAAAACCCACCGCGGAACGTCCCTCCGCGGATTCGGTATCGACCCCACATGAGGATACAATACTGTACTGTATATCAGCAATATGTGCGCTGCCATCTTTCATACATACCAACAGCTCTCTTCCTCTCTAGCTTGTCAATTTTGAAGGTCTCATGGGCTTATCTAGAAATTCCTCGTTCATGAACGGAACATGAGAGAAAAAAAAGTATACTGGTACCTATGTCGTACGTCACTAAAAGATAGCAGTAAGGTGGCCAAATCGTAATAAAATGGCGACATCTATTGAACCAAGAAATGTGGAAATTTGGTGTCCAACTCAGCCACCAACAATCAAGGAATTGATCCAGAAACGTTCTCGCGGGTGAAGCTGACATAGGAAGATGGCTATTTCTTTTTGTGTTTCTGACCAACCTAGTTCATTGAATGTTGGTGATGTGATTTGTGACGATGAGTGCAAAAGATGTCCGTGTGGCAGTGGAAAATTTGACTCCAGATGTTCTAAAATCGTTTGGAATATGGTATGGCTGCCATGCCACCTAATCCCACGCCTAGATTATTTTCGGGGATCAGCAGGATTCATGTACGGATGACGTTGCTCTTTCCAGTTTTATATTTTTAAAAATTTCGGTGGCTACGGAGTGATGGCTGCCAATAACTATAGGAGTGTCACGTGTAAACGAAGCTTCCGTTTAAATTTATTTGAATTCGTTGACATTCATTTACCTCACTCAATGCTGTCTTCCAGTTGAATGGTGATTTCATTTGTTAGAGTGGAGCGTCAATTACTTCTTTATTGACGCAAATCCCGTTTTCTTGGTTGAACTTTATCCAATGATAAAACCACAATTTCATTGTACCTCTTGATGCTCTATTGGAGCTGTTCGTGTGTTCGACTAGCTTTTCATTCCCATCAGTTTCGCATTTGGACAATTTGTTTCCCCGAGCATTTATATTCGTGCAATGTTTAACCTACACACGCGTTCGCCACGCTCAATAGTAATACTGCTGCAGTACTTGTACATGCAAATCATTGTTGTACGATGGTGTATGCTGTTCTAAATCGCTGAGAGATGACGCTCCATGTGACGGAGGAGTGACGGCGAAGTTTTCATCCAAGTTCGGATAGTTCATGTTGAATAGTTGCAAGAAGGGTTTGTATTTTTGTTTATGAAGTATATCTGAGAATGAGTACACGCGCACTTCATGGTAAAATCTGTTTACTTGACGTTTTTGCTGATCCTGTATTATATTTGTCTTCGAGACTTGTTACTTGTCAGGAAACCCGAGTCATTAAAAATCGTATGACGCGGATAGCTTAGATTTCCGTGAGTGAATCAAAATTCGTTCAAGTGCAGATTACTTTTTATGTCCAACTGCCCATTTGATGAGAGGGAAGAATGGTTGGATTCTTGGATATTTTCGAGTATGTATGCTCTTTGACTCCCTGTATATTGTTTTACTTTTCAGTAAGAGATTTCGAATAGACGAGTGCCGCGACCAAGGATGTAGGAAATTTCCACATTAAATTTCGAAGTATCCAAAATTCCCGCAAAATTACCAATTCCTGTCCGATAAATGTCACTGCAAGGACTTTCTGAGGGAAAAGATGTTCACAATGAAAGAACATCCTCAAGCGGCAGAAACTGAACAAGAGCGTTTTGAAATACGGTCAGATGTCGCTTTGATCAATCTTAAACTGAAGCCATGGTTACTAAGAGTCGAACCACCTAATACTGTATAATATTTTTCAGGCTTCCAGAAAGCGGTGAGGAAAATAAACGGCTGATCAATTTCGCCACAAATATTTTTTTTTATTTCAGCGAATATCTGATTCATGTCTGGAAAATGGTGTTACAAAATCTCTGTTGCGCTGGTGAGAGTTTGTGATTCTGAAGAATGGATTTAAATTCCAAAATACACGCAGCTTGATGCGGCGTGAAGTTCGGAGGACGTAGCTGGTCTTATTCTCCTCCCCTGATCACGCCGATTATCACCGCCCCTGCATAGCGGCATTCCTCCGAATCAGGAGTGATTCTGCAGTGTTCTCAGGTCCGGACGCTGTCTTCGGTTTACTGACCTGAAGCCTCATTAACATGCCTGCCACCAAGCACAGCCCTGTGGCTCAACTGGTTTCCCTGTCCCTTCCCTGACCCCAAGCCCTGTCTGTTAGTCATTACTGTACCGAAGAGGAATCCCCTCTCTCATCTACCGATGATTCGGTTCTGAACGTCGTCGTTTCCCGATGTCGTCATAGTTTTACCGATCAAGTTCCGCTTGCTTGTTTCATTGGAATGTGAAGGAACTGAACATGCCGCGCGAACAGTCTTTTCTTGGCTTTTTTCTCCCTGTGTTTCCTTGGCATGAAAGAAATGTGAAGTTTTTAATCGGGAGTCCGTGAGAAATTCTCCTGTGATCGCGTATTTCATGTGAGTATAAAATCGTTCAGATAGAAAGCAAGGAGAAAAGTCCCGATAACCGCGATTGTTGTACTAAATCACACGTTTGTCTCTTCTCAAGCCTCCCTTTTTTTCCAGCAGTGTAAACGTTCGTTTTTTCACATGGTCGTAATTCAATTTTTGCGCTGTGCGCCCGAAATAACTAATGTGCGATTTTCGAAGAAAAGCAAGATCGAGATGGAACTTTGGTCGAGTGATCGGTTGGTTTTTATATGGATTCTCTCCTGTCGTCGAATTTTAAAATTATATTTTTATTATTGAAGAACCCCCTCGTGTTGATACCAGCACGTCGGGGCCACATCATTGACGAGTAGGGAAAGCATTAGTATTCCAGAACACGTATGAGTAGGATGTCGCCTCGCAATATCTGTGGCATCCCTATATGAAGCTGTCGCTTATCAGGGATTCCGTCCTGTCCTCGACGTCGATAGAAAGGTTGCCGCTCCGCATTCACCTCCAGTGATCCAAAGGCAGTAGGATTTGAACGTGATTGTTAGGAATCCAGTCGTACAGGAAAAGATGAGTTCGGCGGGTGGTTGAACCCGAAATGGGGTGTTTCGATCTGATACGAAAGGGAGGCCGAACCTGTTCCAGATTTTGTTGGAAATTCATTTGCTTTCCAGCTTCTGTATTTATTTTTGGCCGAATGGGTTCGCATTTTTTTGGGATGATGGGTACCGATTCTTCCTTCGTAATTGCCTATAAGCTTTTCAAATTTCTGAAAACGATTTCGTGACTAACGGAAGCATGGATATCAGACCGATGATTCAAATGTTGCCATTATCGGCATAAGCCACGCATGTGCACAATTATAGGCCGCACACTGATCTTGCATTGCTATGGAAATAAGATCAATGCAGACCGCCGAAAATTGTAAATTTAGAATGAAAATTAAACGATCATGCTCGTACAAATGAGATCGTACGTTGATTTGAAAATGAAATGACCATTTTATTTGCAACGAAGGTTACACACGCTAGGACAAATGCAGGCCATACTGGAATAATACTTCATGCATTTCTCGACCCAAAATTTTACGGTCATGTTTTTCTGTGCCTGGATATATATTTTTTTCATTCTCATCATTTCCGTAGACTAAGGTTTTCATCGCATTTACATTTTGAAGAACAAGCATGCAGCCGCGATGATTATGTAGATACTGTGAAGTACTGTATTATGTTTTTAGGTTTTTTGCCCATTAATGCTTCAAGCCGTGCCTTATTGTAAAAATAAATTACACATCTTTCTGATTAAAGTTACTGACGTAGCTTGACATGTTTCATTTCCTTTTCAACTTTGCGTGGTAGAATGTTTTTGCTGGCCTTGATCGGGGTTGAAAATAACCTTGATAATGTTTCTTCCATATTTCTCGTCTTGAATACGACCTGCGAATAATTTTAAAGCATTGCGAAGTAGCGGAATTTTCACGCTAACTGTTCAGATATCAAAACGTGAACAAGCTTAAAAGCAGCGGTAAATCGTGAATCCGGCGATTATAACGTGGTATTTGGAGCGGATTCTGCTATTTTTTTCCTTCGTGCGCGACATATTGTTTGACTAGTTTGGGTCGCTTTAAACTTCCCATGGTGTTGTTGGTTGGAGTAAAACTGGGCAAGATTAGATTATCCCCTTGAACTCCAGTTGCCTAGTTATAGCCGGTCTGCTCGTCATGCACCCGGCGGTGGCAGGGTTGCTCAATGCGTTGTTCCGGGTCTGTGGCATTCAATGCGCGGATAGCGCGAGTTTCTCGAGAGAGAGAATAAGAGATGGAGAGGGAGAAGAAAAACCCTGGTTCGAGTTTCTGTCTGAAGTCGTTTCGAGAGGGATTCGATCATTGAAAGACCGCGAATGCGATGGCGTTTTGATTAGCGTACGGGATGATGAAGGTGAGGAATCCGCAGGACTGACCGCCAAGTACGCGAGGCAGCGATGCGCTGAGTCGATTCGGAAGAGTGGAATGCCCTTGATTTTTGCATGTGCACGTATTCCCGTCCACGACTAATTTTCATCGGGACTCCGTTGATTTCCCCGTCGGGCTTATCGCATTCTTTGCCCTCCCCCCCCCCCCTCCTTTTCCCTTCTACACCCGCGTGTGTATGTCCACGTTCAACTTGGATGATCGCTGTCTTGTCTGTCTGTCCGTCCGTCTGTCGGGAGTCAAGGCGTAAAAACGAACCCGAAGTTCCAGCGCCGGCTCCGCAGTTCGCTCCCAGTTTAGCAATAGGTTATGCGAGGGTCTTCTTTAAAGTTTTGTTCGTCTGAGCCAGGCAGTTTATTCAACTTTATTGTCATAGAGCCAAGCTATTCAACCTTTTTCAATAATGCCGCTTATGAGACAAAACGGTTTCCTTGTACGGTAAAAAAAAAATCAGAAGAAAATCCCAAGCACATATGAAAAATTGTCAATTACGAGACTCCTGGATTTCAGAACATTTAGGACTCAAACTCTCTTGGATTCAGTAATGAGTGTTTATTTTTACCTCCATGAAAGATATAGTATAACTCTTTCCAACTCTTACGAAGAAATGTTGAAAAAATGAGCAATATCTTTTCGAAAATACTTTTCATAAAAAATTCGCCAAAACATAGCTGATGTGCTTTGAAGCACTTCGGCATGTTGCCACTGATTTCCACCATTCCCTCTAGTCAGTATGTTAAACACTGCATTTACATTTATTGTACAGGTGGACTCTCTCTACAACGAACAGGTCTACAGCAAATTTATGCATGCAACGAATGTTTCATTTTGTCACGGCAGAATGCAATAGAACCCAATATTAAGTGACTCTGTCTACAACGAATCACTAATACAGTACTCCTCACTCTCCATGCAACGATTTTTGGTTCTCCCTCTTGGAAGGGGAAGAAAAGAGAGGGCTGCGACTTTACGTGGAAATTTACTGATTTTGGGCAGTCAAAAACGCCAATTTTGGCTGCCAAAAGGAGCCGATTTTGGCGGCAAAAAAGCTGATTCTGGCGGCCAAAAAAATCACACTTCTGTGGCATGAAAAAGGAAGAATAAAATCCTGGGTTCTCATCCTAGGAGATTCCAAGGACTTCGTCTCTACTCTTTACCATCCTATTCAGTTTTTTTTTTATACACAGCTTAGTCAATTTTTCTACACTGGGTATGGCTACCCGTCAAGGAACCCAGAATGATGGCTGGTTTCTAGATTGGTTTCTTGACTGTGAATTCATAATCTTTTACAATGAGCATTTTTCAAGTTGATTTTCTGTTTAATTAGGGGAAATCAGTTTTAAAACATTATCCTCCATTTTGTGAGTAAATGTCAAGAGTCTTGGCCACGATTGTTGAATCCACATTGCGTATTTTTGTCAATTCAATTTTAGTGCAGAATATCTGTAAAATGAGTGCTGAAAAATCATTGAATGTGGAGAACATCAGTGAAAGTAATTCACTCTTCCAAAAAAACTTATTGGTCCCTTAACTGATGTTAATGCAGTGTTTGAGTGGAAGGAAGTTGTAGAAGCATTTAAAATTTCACAGAATAATTTCATGATTTTTCTGTTTTGCTTCTCTGCCCCTTTTTACAAAGGTTTTGCATTTTTCTAAAATCTTTCATGCGTGGTTTGCATCATTAAATTCTTCTCAATCCATAGGATTTGCAAAGTTATTCTTCTTTTATTTGGTATTTTCAAAAATTATGGATATATCTTGTGGTTTTTCTGAATTTTAAATGTGTCTTATTGTATAAGTAGTGTAGCTCTTTTCTATTATTTTTTTAATTCTGTTGAATTTTTGATTCATCAATTTTCTTCTTCCATTTTCTAAGTACGTATTCTGTTGCAATTTTTTTCATTTCCATTAATCAAGACTTTGCATGTTTTTGAGATTTGTTAATTTCATTTTTGGAAATATGTACTGTACATACAGTATTACCCTCCCCCCCCCCCCCCAGACATCACATTTTGTATTTCTGTGGATTTCTTGTGTGCTTATTTCATATGTGGAATATTTTATGGTTGGCTGGTGCTGATCTACATGTGGACTGCTTTTTAATGAATACGCATTTTCCATGTAACAAACATGTAGACGCAAAATTACAGTATTCATCTAACTCTTTTATTTTCATAATTATTACAATCTCTGTAGTGATAAGTAATTGAAGGTAATACTGTGCAAGTAATGGAAAGTTCAAAGTGATATAATTGTCTTTTGATTTTGATCTAACAAAAATTGCTCCTTTATTTATTCTTTTGAATATTTTCCACTTGTAGTTCAAGCCAAGTAATTTTATATTCTTATACGAATTGTCTACAACAAAATTCTCTCTATAACGAATTTTTTTGTTCCCCAGCAATTCGTTGTACAGAGAGTCTACAGAGAGTCTACCTGTATCTGCTAATTGCAAACCTCTTTCCCTTGAGGTCTGGTGGAACAGCGTATCAAGTTTTGGAAAAGGCAGTCACTTTCTGGAACAGTGCCATAAGTTGTTCTGGTCATAATCAAATCCATGGACTACGCTTGTGCATTCTAAAGAATTTTTTATGAACCAGAAAAATTTTCACGCTTCACTAGCCTCGGGCATCAATATCCCTTATTTAAAAAAAAACCTTTATTTAGAAAACTGTTCTTGCAATTCAGAATAAAAAGTTTCCTGTGAATTGTGGTACCTCAAAAACCAAGGCATTCAAGAATAATGGCATCAGTAGTGGAAGGAATATGAAAGGTTTATGTAATGGTGGAATGCATGGATTGAATATGTCTTGGCAACTTGATACTGTATTCCATACAGAATTTTATTTCTGGCTAGACATTAAGAAATTGTTATACTGTATATACAAGTGTCTTTCAGAATCGTGAAAGGAAGCTCTCGAATTGTTCGTCCATGCTTTCAGTGGTTTAAGAAATGAGGGTCTCAATAGAATATGCCATCTTCAGTCCATTTTGTATAGAGGAATATATTTTCACTTTTACCTGGAAACGCCCGACTTACCGTTGTATCTGTTACAGTTTTCTACCATTGAAATATGTTAGCTGAACCCTTTTTTGGTTCGAAACGTATTGAATTACTGATCGAAGAGTGGGGAGATTATAGAAAAATGTGATTATGTAAATACCTCTCTCTCCAATGACGTCTTGAATTTTTATTTTGCAACAATTTTTAATGTCCCTGGTACGTTTCACCACCGCACGTATGGTAGTGTCATTTCCTTTTTTGTTTTTTATTTCTTAATATGTTGATGCTTGAACCCTTTTTATGTATTGTAGTACAGTACTGTACTTACATTTTATTGTTGGAATGACGTTTTCATTGCGGGAGTACAATAAGTTAACCGCAGCCTTGTGCCAAAACGAAATTAATGTATAAGGGCACGAGAGGTTGACAAAAAGTGATGGTCGTCCTTTGATGACGGCTTGCTTTTTTATTCTGCAATTTTTTTCTTAGTAAACCCCGAGAAATCTCTTCGCCGTACGATGTACGAACGCTTTATTATCTCGTCAATGTGCCAACACTTCTTAAACATGCCAGTACTTTTTAAGCATGCAAGTATTGTCTTTTTGATTTTTCAAAATTTATATCGTACTTCAACGTACAGTATCAACAAAATGTTAATGTCAAGCTCAACGTGCCCCGTATTGCAATGTTGCAATGTTATTAATACGTACAGCGTTTAAAACCTTGATTAAAGCAAGGTGTTGAATACACTTTTTTTGTCTTCGAAACCGTAGGAATTACTGCTCTATGCTTCGGAGATACAGTATTTGAAAAAATTACCTGGTTTTTTCTTTAGCCGACATTTTGCAAGTATGATTTTGAATATTTTTTTTTTCAAGCCCCTGGTACATCCCACCACCACCACCACCGTACTTGTAGCTCCGACCGCAAGCGTTTCTTGCTGGTTGTATGTTTCCATCCCTCCTTCACCCGCCTCACGTTGTGCCCGCATTGTATCTTATGTGTGTATATATATGTACGCTGGTTTGTCGGGATCAGATGCGTGACGTGCGTGATTTCTAGTCTGCGGTCTGTAGTAGTCGGGACTGAATCGTGTGAACGCAACCGTCGCGTTTTGCTGCTGGTGGTGGGAATGTTGCTGGTTTTGGCTTCCGGTCCGGCTGTTGGCATTCTCGGGTGCAGGAGGGGGGGGAGGAGGAAGACGAATTTTTTTTCCTCTTCCTCGCCGCGTTTTTGCTTCACAAATGCGCGACAAGTCGATCCGAGTGCGTGATCCGAAGTCTTGTCTGTCGTTGCACCTGTTTCCGTGACTCCTTTTTTGTTGCACGATGCAGTACCCCGTGGTTTTGTTGAACGAGTGGAACCGCTGTTGAAAAGTAGGAGAGGAAGTGTCTCAGAAAAATACGGTACTTGTGGGAGTCCATCATTCCCCCCCCCCCCCCCCCCCCCCCCCCCCCCCGCCCCCCCCCCCCCCCCNCCCTCCCCCCCCCCCCCCCCCCCATATGCAGTTGGTCCTGTTGATGTCGGACATTTTTCAGTCAAACTAAGCTAGCTTGAATTTTTGTCTAGTCCCTTGAAAGCAGTTTGACCTGAACCTCCCCAACTCGAATATTTTAAGACAAGGAAGGACAGGAAATTCAAATGCTAATGCTTCTGGAAAGGAAAATGAGCAACTTTAATTGGTGCATGAAATCCTGATTTGAGATTTACATCCTGTAGGCCCATACATCCTGCAGTTTCTGGCGGTGAGAAGTTTTTTCTGTAGTGGCAATAATTAAGGAAATGCTTTTGGACACACTACACACAGGTGCAGCAACAATTTCAAGCCCAAGTCACTTCTTTTAAAGTTTACACCAAGCATTTTCAGACCTAATTTCCTTAACCTTCGTAACTCGAAGTATCTCTAATTGAAATTTGTTTGCTGGTCCCTTCACATTGGACTTAGTAAGGTCTAACTGTAGAATACATGACTGGTGTTTGGAACTACCTGCCTCTTCGCTAATTATCTTCGGCTGATACCTCATGCAGTGATTTATTTCAGGATGGTATCACTGATGCCATATTGCAATTTTTCATGAGTGATACGTGTCATTTACATTGATTGGCGCCTATACATTACCGATGGTCTCTCTCTCTATAGCACATTTCAAAGTACGAGGAAAAAATCGTAAAGAGAATTTTGTTTCCTAGAGAACACCATATTATGCATGGAGAGAATCCTACAAGGCGAAACAATGTTTTATGCAAAGAGAATCATCGAAGACAAGATAGTTGCGGAGAGAATCCATCTGTCTTAAAGTTACGCGTAATGTTGGTGTTATGTTAGGTGTTTGGGTTAGGTTTGGTGTGTTGGAGTGAGTTGGTCGTTTTTTATTTAGTTTTGTGTTTCTTTGTGTTTTTCATTTCAGTGTGCATAGCGATTGGGGATTACTCTAAATGACAATCCACGGAATTGAATGTAATACGGTAAAGTACTGTATAACAATGTTGAGTACTGTACTGTGTTCTGATTAGTAGCTGCTTCAATTTCATTAGTTTTGTTGGATTACTTTTTGCTTCCGTTTCAACATTGTGCACGAGTGTTCTAGTTCTTACTATTATTGCTCCTCTTCCGACGTTGTATGCGCATCGCTTTTTCTGCTGGCGAAGGAGGAAGTTTTTTTTTGTTGGAAGAGTTGATCGCGGAACTAGGGGGGGAAAAAGGGTCGAGGTCGGTTCTCCTCCTGTTCACCGGGCTTATTTGTCGAGACTGTTATTTGCCGATTTTTGCGATATAGCGCATGTGTGCAGCAGGATGGTGCTGCGCTGTGCCCCTGAGCCAAAGAATGACGCTGGCGGATGGAGGGATTAGACACGGCGTCTGCGCCGAGATTTGTTCCGGTACCAGAGTGTGAGTGAGTGAGTGTGTGTGTGAGAGTGAGTGAGTGCCGAGACGCGTTTTCTTCTCAAAACTATGTTGCACTCTGGGGGTGATGAAGTTTGAGCCATGCTGGCGTTGCGTGCGGGAATGATGATGCCTTGTTCTTCAATAGCAGGATGTAAAGTACAGCACAGTACAGTATTTTATTTCCTCGAGATTCCTTACGAGCTTTCTTTCTTCCGGGATATATTTTGCGAAAAAAGGGGGCTGTTGTATATGGCTTCTCTGTCGACCTGCTGCCTTGAAACTGGGTCTGGAGCGTTTCCAGAAGGTTTTGCCTACCGTCTGGAACGTGGTTGGATTTCGTACCCTATGCTGTCGGAGCGATGGAAGAAATTCGTTTTCTGCGAGGAAGAATTTATGAAATATCTTCTCCTGTTCGCGTTTACTGTAGTTTAAGAACGTATTTCTTGCATATTATTGCGACAAGAATGCTTCCTGGATTCCAGACAGGTGTCGCATGAGTCATTTATACTTGGCCAGAAAAAACTTGACCTAACCTAGACCTGTACATATACTGTAATGACATATTTCCAGCTTCAGGGGACTTATATGCAACAGTTGTGAAATTTATGCACTCTTCAGTAGTTGGGTAAATTAAACGGAAGCTAGAATAAGAATTGGGGTTTTCACATGAAAATAACGAGCAATTTCATTTCTTGTTTGACGTAATATATGTTCGAAAGTCTTGGGATAGTGAGAACTTCGAATGTTTCGTGATGAACTAAACTTCGTAACCTATATTGTGTGAGCGACGAAAATGTGTTTCGATCGTGACCTTTAATCTTCACGGGACGTTTTCTAGACCTACCAATAATTTTTACCATCATACTTTAACTATTTATTTCCTGGATTTTATGCAAGTTTTGCCTGAATCACCATCCTTATCGTAACCTAACCTAATAACTTACAAGATTCAGACAATACTTATGCAAATTCAAACAGAAGCGTTGAGTTGGGAACGTCCTGTAACAGGGAAAATTCGATTTCGTTGATGCTCCGATTATATTTCTCAAGAGTAATTCCATTAGTAGACATATTATATATTCGAAAAATTGTGGAAGCTAAATTCTGATGCTTTGTAAATGTTCTGTGGCCCGACTACTGAAGCCAGAAACGAGTATTTTTTTTCCAGAGGAACGTTTACCTGGAGGGTATCCGTTTCGTGTTATTTTTTCACTGTTGCGAAACATCAGGAAATCCAATCTCCTGGTACTTTTTTATTGGCCGTCCGAGAAGTGCACAGTTTGAAGAATTTCAAATGTGCAAAACTTCTTACTGAATTCTGGTTTGCTTTTATTGGTGGCCGCATGATACTTTTTTTTTTAATATCTTGACTTGGTTGTGCACCGGAACCGGATGTGCATTTCTCTCACGGCGGCGCGACGCTAACGCGTAAACCCAGTAAGTTTCTTCTTCGGTATGCTCGTATATCGCAATTTAATGGATTAATTTTGAAAGACAAGCGAAGCGGTTTAAAGACGAGTGGAGGGACGGCGAGTTTGATGGTCGACTACGTTGTGCGTAACGTTGGCCGAAGCCTCGGGCGCAGCCTGTAAATTTTAAGTAGAAAAAAAAAAGAAGACCACTATAAAGAAGGTTTATGTAGGTGTGGTGAAAATTTCGGGGTGTGTTTTTGATCCTAGCCCATGTAACGTCTCTTCGGCAAACGACCGTGTGGCTTCGGAAGGGAATTTGCGTGGGCTTCGCCGGTGAACCTTTAAATTGAACTGAACTGTGAAACTACTCGATGACCTGCGGATTTCCTCTGTGTTTTCTTGCAAGGCAAATTAATCTGGAAGTTCCGGAGTGCTGCGAATACGTTTGTCGTAATAATGTGATATCCGTGCACTCGAACGTTGGCTTTTTAACAATTTTAAAGCACAATATTGTGCCTTTCGAGCCACGACAAACGACTGTGTCAACTACAGCGTACATTTTGAGCGTTTTCTTTCATAAGCCTGCTGTGAGAATTCATTTTTCTTTAGCTTTGTGAAATGCAGTATACATGAATAGTGGGTTATGCTCTCGGAAAGCTAAGCATCCTGATTTTTGACTGCGGGATTGAAGCTGTAATTGAGAAGAAAAAAATGTCTTGACGTCATGACCGAAGTATTCGTAACTATGGTAACAACCCGGCCTAAGGAAGTGCGAAAAGTAATGTCTTTTGCTTCCATGTCAAGTCTTCCATCTCCGATTCTTCTGGCGAGGAGTCTTCCATATTGATCGTAAAAAGCTAAGCGGGACGAAGATTTGCGTAATTTACAAATGAAATACTCCGCTCTACTTTTATATCCCTGGAAAATCGAGATATTCTGGATACGCGCTTATGGAACACTTTGAATCTTACATGTACTGTACCTGTGTTGCATTTTTAAAGCTTTGGCCTTTGATAAATGGTGACTGGAGTTGCGAATGCCTTCGTAATTTCTTCCTTTTTTAGCATTCTCAACTGTTCTTACATGCAAGTGTGAAGTACTGTACTAGTAGAATGATGTAGCAGTTCGCGGAGTGGAAGGTCTTCGTATGCAGCAAGTTAAAGTCGAATTCTCGCCTTTCCTTTTTGTTTTGT
Organism: Notodromas monacha; assembly: GCA_905338405.1. Classification (NCBI taxonomy): domain Eukaryota; kingdom Metazoa; phylum Arthropoda; class Ostracoda; order Podocopida; family Cyprididae; genus Notodromas; species Notodromas monacha. The sequence goes on along the minus strand of CAJPEX010000014.1, from coordinate 101,883 downwards.
TTAAATAAATAAGCGCTGGATTTTAGGTAGATTTAATTTGCAGATAATGTACTCGTCGTGCAAGTTGAGCTCTGATTACTTGGGTTATTGACGCCTATGGTGCGGTGCCCTATTCGGGTGATCTTGGTTTCTGCGGAGCGTCACAGGCCGCTTTGAATCGAAAATGTGGGCGAGGTTAATCGATGCAGGGGCAATTGGATTTCTACCGTATGTAGAGAATGTTCTTTACTGTACTTGGAAATTCCGACGATATGCGTACTGTATAGGGATTTTGTCGTCTTCTGCGTTGGGCGCAGATGAGAGATGCGGATGTGACGAAGTTGATATGCAGCCGTCTGTGAACCCGCGGCCGGTGGGAAGCAGCATTTTCGGGATGGACAGGTTATTGTATCCGTACGGTACCGCGCGCCTTCATTCATCCTTCGATTCCCTCCGGCATGCGTGCGCCGGGGTGATAGCTCGCTCGCCCGGGCGCCTGCCCGCGTCGGGCCCCGGCTATGCTGTATAAAATCGTATCCTATGCATTCACGCATGCCTCTTCTTTCCTTCTACGCCTCCTCCACGTTCTTGGACTGTGCGTGTGTGGCGGAAGGAATTTTTTGGAGTAGCGAAAGCGGTGGAGGGGACCGTGGCTGGTTTCTTTCGAGCGCGTTACGGGGCCGGCCATTTTGACGGAGCTTCCTGGCGGGTCAGGGTAGCGGGCTCCGCAGGAATTTTTACGTGGATGCGGCCGAACATCGTTGTGGCAAGCGTACGGGGCTTCAGTGATCTGTGTCCCTTGGTCGCGGGCTCGTGGTGCGGAGATCGTCCGACGAGCCTTGGCTCTGTGTGCTCGCGGCCTCCTCCATTTGCACTTGTTACGATTTTTCTCCCCTCCGCCCTCGTAACTTCTTCCACTCATTTGTTCTTTTCGCCGTTCATTAATTAAATTCCCGTGATCCGTCGTGAACGTGTTTATTTACTTCGTCGAATTCTTCGTGAGACAGTCCAATGCGTTCCATACGCGAGTGGTCCCGTTAGATGTAAGCCGCGTTCAGTCGACTACTGTACAATATTCTAGTAAATGTAAGGCTTTCTCTTCGAAGTTGTGTTGATAGTATTCGTCATTGCATGCAGTTTTCCGTCACGCGTGTGTGAGTCCACGATACTTGATTTAAGAAGCCCCATATGTCAGCTAGATGGTTGTATTTTTATGTTTCATCATGTGTGACGAAGTTGTGTTCACGAAACCACCCTTAGACACGTGTTAATTCGAGGCAATGTGTATAGGCCACATTTGTTCGACGAATGAGGCCTACGCATTAAATGTCCTAAGATTTGGGTTTACGTGGATATCAAAGATGGCGCTACCAACTACAGTACTTAAAGTTTACAATAGTTGAAGGAAAATTATTCTTCCATTGGCGTCTGCTGACCGATAATCGAAAGCAGCATTACCTAAATATGAACTCGAGTTTATGGAAAATGTTCCCGAAAATTTCTTCACGGCTTTTTCAGAATTTTGTTGTTGCTGGAAGTGAATATCAAGAATTACTGTGCAGCCTAGATTTTCACATGATCTTTACTTATCAAAGTACGATTTAGGAATGCGCTTTTCTGTGTTATTCTGTGTGATAGTGTGAAGAAAGTGAGTTCTTGGTTAATCGCTCAGTGGTGTGACGCCTCGCATGAAAATGTTAGTACAGTACCTCAGTCGACTTCACCAGATTTTGTCTAGTACAGTACTGTTCTTCGTTTGACCTTCGTATCAGAGTCCCTCGCGATAACCCGGAAGTTCGATGTAGTGTATGTCTTCGCATCGAAAGGTATGATTTTATTATTTTTTCAGGTGTACCGCTACCTAAGCGGGTTAATACCGCTCCGCGCCTTTTCTTTTGGTTTCAAGCAATAGTCCAGTCTCATACCGGAGAATTTGAGTTCACCGAGCAGACGCGGAAAAGAACGGTGCATTTCAGAGACAGTGGAAGTACAAAACTTCTCATCGGGTAGACAAACACAAATTGTCGCTGGCGGCGAAAGAGCAGAACTAGGAACGAACTGTGAACTGGTTAGCTTCCTGGAGTACCCAGATCGTCCAAGTTCCTATAACGCCAATCGGTTCGCTTACATTCCTTCGGACACCGGTTCGGTTTCCTTCGGGCTCCTTTATTATTGTACTCGTGGGCATCGTGAGTCACTATCGGATAAACAGCTAGTGTATTGTGGACTAGGCGCGAAAATTTGCGAAGGATCTCGCCTCGGAACTCTCCGAATTCTTCGTGGTTGCCCATCGTCTTGAAAGCATTCAACAGCCTGTGCTGAATTCCTCACCAGCTGTTGTACGCTCGTGTACCATGGAAGACTTGAACGAGTGAGTAATATGACCGGTACTGAGCACGCAATCCCTTTAGTTGGTTTCGGTTTGTTCTCTTTTTACCTGGTGGTGGAATGCTTTTTATCTTGACGCTTTATTGACGGAACACGGCTTCTGTAAAGCCCAGCGATGCATTATTTTTTATTAGTGGCCGGTTAATTTGTCTTTGCTGTCGCCTTCTGGGATTTCGAAAAGTTGAATTTTTACCCACCAACCTGTGTGCGTCGTGTTTGATACGTGGAAGTTTTTTTTAAATTTTATTTCTCCTGATTACAGTAATAAATTGTGTTTATCGTCTTGTTTGACTCTATGGCCTCTTAATTGAATTTCTCTGGCAGATTTTCTTGAATACTTCGTATGTCTCGAGAATCACTTTTTCGTGTACTATACGAGGGTTCTAACAAAAGTTCTCGGAATGAAAATGAAGATGGCGTCTAATCAAGCTGGAAAAAAATTATTCTTTAGGGCAACCATATTCTTTGGCACAAAAAATTTGTCAAACTGGGCTGATTTTTTTTTTGTGCCAAAGAATATGGTTGCCCTAAAGAATAATTTTTTTCCAGCTTGATTAGACGCCATCTTCATTTTCATTCCGAGAACTTTTGTTAGAACCCTCGTACTGGCAACGACAGGCGAAGATATTGTCATCACTGTGTTCATTGGGAGTCGCGTGCACATGGCTGGAAGTCTCCTAGTTGCAGGCTACTTGACTTGAATCGTTTCTTTTTATACGTTACTGTACTAAATTACATTGCTTTACTGAATTTGCGTGAGGCAGTCGTGGTACTCGTGGAGTCCCTGGGAAGTATTCAAAGCTCCGCGAATCAGAATGTGCAGTAAAAAACTTCGTGTGAAAATCAATTTCGAAATTGAAAACGCGCTGGATGCTTTTCAAATACTGCACTGTACTGTGCATTATGACGATGTAAGTGTGTTGACAAACTTTCCGTAGTGTGCCCCTTTGTTCGAAGTATACGGTGGTAAAAAAAATTGAATCAGCCAGCTCAGCTAAATTTTAGTTTTGTTCAATCACTCCAATGTACTGTAGGCGTTATTTACTTTTTGAACATGGTATCAAATCAAATCTTAACATTATTTACATACTCAAGGAAAATGCTTCGCTTTGCGTTTTGTGCACAGCGTAAGCACAATGTGCGACTCGAGAACTGCGTCCTGGAAGGGATTTTTTTTTTTTTTATGGTCCGGCATTTGTTGCACGATGCACTCTTCTGAGCGATTTTTTTTGACGAACGAAACTTTCCTTTTAAAAGTCTAGCACAGTACCTTTTTCAATTTATATTCCGGATGATTGCGGTGGTCATTGTTTGTTAGAGGTCTTCCTCGAATATCCTGGTTGGGATTGCCTCTTTTTGTCTTCAATTAAGATCGATTTACGGTCATAACGCGCTCATTGATGGCGGCGATTTAGTGGTCATAACTACAATTTATGTGTTTCGTAGGAGCCTCACGAGAAAATGAAAATAATCTAAGCCCTCGGGTTTCCCGCCTGTCTGCGTTCCGAAGCTTAATTCCTTTTGGTCGTTGTTCCTCGAAGTGAACACAACACCGCCTGATTGAGTGTCAGGAACCTGGTGCTAAGGGTTGGGACTGTCGCATATTCATATATCTTGAGCCTCGCGGGAAACAAATGGCGCTGTGGTCGTTGAGTAACTTCATCCCGAAGGCAATAAGTAGAAATCAAGACTGGTCAGCTTCATTTGTTCCTTTTGTGTCCCCTTTTTTTTCTTGGAAGACGCATTTTTCGGCTTGTGGGACGTTTGTAAACTAAAGGATGTGTGGATTTTTTTGTTCACGAGCTGAGGGATGAAATTACTGTAGGTGCAAGGCATTGAGGCTTGTACCTTGGTAGCAGTTGGCCGGAAATGAAGGCTGTTATGAATTCCCGCGTGAATATCCGACAAGAAACTGGGGTAGGTCAGAATCTTGAAATGATCAATTGAAAATAAAATTTAATTTTAGATCAGGCTTCGAATTTTAGAAATCTCCGTTGCTGCTGGAATACGCATAAACTTGCTCAATGTATACACGACTTGAAGTACAGTACAGTAACTATTCTTCAAATTCGCTAAAAGATCACGTTAATCCTGTGAGCCCAACAAAATTACTTTCGCATCTTCTGCAGGCCTGGTGAAATAGATGAAAGCGAGTTATTCTGATTTCTCGTCGGTTAACTAACCGTTTCCTGATTTGGCAAAGAAACCTGAGTGCCCTCGTACGCCAGCGTGGTGTGGCAAATGTCTGGAAGATGGAGGAGCGTAATTTTTATGGTATGCTGTTCCGAGTCAGTGTGAAGTCCGGGTCGTAGCCTCACTCGTTCCGGTGCAGACATCGACCCTTTCAGGCCTGTCTGCTGCGAAGTGTCTCCCCGTAGGCATCGGAGCGAAGGGCGCCGCTCGCTCGGAGAAATCTGTTCCCGGGGTCCCTATACCGTCGCAGAAACGCTGCCTGGGCCTGTCCAAGTGGGGCCTCTCTTCTTTTTATCATTATTATTTTAATCCCCCTATAGTCTCGCCTCTAGCCGGAGCCGTTCTGTCTGGTCTGGCCGCCGCAAATGCCGATCCCATTTTCCCTTCGACTGCGATGTGTGCCTCAGGCGTGGATTCTTCCGAGCTTTTTTCTCTTGGGCCAAGTTATGTCGACGAATTTATTTTATTTTTTCTTTCCTCTCTTTTTTTTTTAATCGCGATCATGATCGATCCTCGCGCCGTGCCTGAGCTAGTGTTCAAGTTCGGTGTCCTGGCAGAAGTTTCGTCTTGCTTCCTTCGCCTCGATGGCTTGCGAATTCGACTCGGCTTTTCGGAAGCCATCGATGTTTCCTGGACTTCTTATTCTCGGGTGTTCTTGGTTTGAAAGGATGGATGTAACCTTAATCCATGAATCGTTATGTACGATGATCGTTTTGTGCTAGTTTTAGAATTTCGTCGTCGTCTGTCGGCGAGTTATTCGTGTGCCGTGATTTTAGATTTGAATCTTGTTCGGCGAGGTCTCCAAAAACGAGATACTGAAGTAATGATGGGAGTTGAAAGATGGTGGATAAATTGAGTTTCACTTTACTTGAGGTACTAGGGTATTTCTTGGAAAACGACGCCTTGTATTTTCCTATCTTGGAACTAGATAAACTTCGGGATCGCTATATTTTCTCATGTGCATTGAGTCTTCATCGATAAATATCTCATACTGTATTTTCAACGACGAAATGTTTCATTCGTTGACGGTGATCATAAATTCAATTAATTTCCGAAACTCAGAAAATCGAGTTGAATTTAAAAATCAGTGTCGATGTTAATTCGATCGCGGTTCACAAAATCGACTAATACATCGCGAAATTGAGCTTGTTCATTGCTAGAAGATGAAGGAAGTGTTTTTACTCCTAAGTAAAATTGGAATTAAGAATTGTGACTCGTTTTACTTTTTCCTTGAAATTGGAATGTTCTAATGTTGAAAAAGAATCCAATTTGGTTTTCTGGCATTTTTTATGTTTTCGTCAAGATTTCATCGCAGGGAATCGTTGAATCTGATCATATATAAATAGGTTAAATTAAAGGCTATTTTTCATGTGCGATTGAATCCGTCAAATTTTAATGAACTGGCGAAGCTTATGGTGAATGTATTAGCTTGATTACTTGAACGACGGATACTCCAGTTCGAAAGCCGTGCTGCGATGGTGAAGGTAATACTGTATTTCCTGTGTGAGAACTGGAACGAACTCCTTGTTTGCTCGGGATACAGTTGATATTTCCTTTGAAAACACTGTTGAAGGGAAATTCCCATCAACCGAAGTTTTTCTCTTCATCTCTCTGCGAACAACTACGCACTGTTGTGTGATGCATTGAGTAATTTTCAAGTCTTCATTCTGCGGGAAAATAGCGTGACGTTCCGCGTTCAGTTCACAATCATGAACAGTGATGTTGATCGTCTGTTATTTGAGCTAACAAAAAGAGAACTTCCGAAACCGACATATTTCGTATCCATATTTCAAACAGTTCCGAGACCGGAATCGTAGCTTCTCTGCGTTCGAACGAATGATTTCTTCGCCGGGTACAATCGTTCCCACGCTTATATTCCTCTGCCGGATTTATTCCGCAGTTGTGATGTACTGTATACTCGTAAATTGTGTAATTCTTCGCGAAGTACTCATGTCTGACTGGAACGTTTTGTGGTGGATTGTTGAAAGGTTCTTTTTTAAAGGTACAGTACTCGACAGACGAAGTTCGTCATTCGAAATAAGTTTTGCGTTCCGGGTCTGCATCTCGATGCGATTCGAACGAGATTTTTATACGGTACTACGATATTTCAGATCTGTCTAGTCTCTGCATCGACATTCTTCAGAAAATTGGGAAATCTTCACGTCCCGAATTACTCATGACTGCCGAATTTCTAGGCCGTCGTCCATACTCGCAGAGCTCTTCCAAATTAATTTATTTGTCTGATCCGCTCGGCCGAAGCTGCGTTTTGCTCATAAATCGATGTCCAGAGCGGAAACTTTTCCTTTTCATTTTATTTTTACTGCTACCGTATTTTTTTGAGAACGACACGCATCTGGTTTTTTCGATCTTGAAATTTAGATGCGAATGTATCCCCGAATAAGACGAGCAGCTCATTTTTAGTGACAGAACATAGAAATATTTTGAAAGTAAGACACGTCAGAACTTAGATTTTGACACTGTATCAATATTACAATGTCATTTCAGAAACAGGTTTGCTGAAATCGGTCAAAGAATTTGTTGAAATCAAGTATGATGCAAAGAAGTTTTTCAAATTGTTTATCTGTCTATGATGCGCTCCCGCTTTATTTTCCTCCTAGTTTTGAAAAAAAAAAAGGTGGGCGTAGTTCTGAAGGAAATACGTACACATTTTGTTAGAACAAAGCCATTGAGACCAGAAAAATTGCTGTATTACAAAGAGACGCATACTATTGTGGCTATTGGGCAGATACAGTACTTGAAAAACGAATTTGTTGTTAGCCATTATTTGATATGACGAGCTTGTATTGTACTTGGAATCATGTACAGTACATGGCACGCCTCGTATATTTTTGTGCGATCTATACAGACAATGCTCAATTTCCTGCTCTTCAAAGTCCCTTAATTTTTTTAGTACCTACAAAATTCTTCGGAAGTACTGTACTGTACTTCACAGTTCACTTCAAATTCAAGTTTGGAAGCAATTAACTCTAATGAATAAATGCGAAGCTCCTGTAAAAACAAAAAACTCATCTTAACAAATTCGTTTCTGGTTCCCTTAGCATGGTTGCATTACGTAGCTGCAACTTATGTTGGGAAATACAGATCAATTTCTTGACCCTAAGCAAGGGTGACACGAAGTTACTATTTTTTATTGAAAAGGTAACTTTTTACGCAATTGTTCGGAGAATATTTGTGGCACTAAATCATCGGTTAACTATTTTTTCATTATGTACTGCATTGATATAAAATCGCACTTGTTCGCTCTTGATCCTTCATCAAGAAAAGCTTTCTCCGACAGCTAATGAGGTATCTTTTGAGCAGTTCTTCCTTGAGCGGTTCACCGGAAGGGACTCAATTGCCCACCAAGAGAGCGGCTATGCTATTTTGTACCGGAGCCGGGAAGGGCGACGTGGCGGGTTAACCGTAGCCCGTGGTCATGTGAAGTCGCTCGGTATCGAAGTCGATGCGATAAACGCTGCTGGGATGCATGTATATACCAGTACAGTATACTGGTGTGTGTGTGTGTGCGAAGAGGTCTGAGACCCGAGTGGAAAGGCTGGAAGGGATGAGACGCACGCGTGATGCGTTGAAAATGCCGGCCCGTGTAGGATAGGATAACCAGTTCTGCACGGGGCGATCTCCGGATGGATAGGTTTTTTAAATACCGTCTAACTTCGAGAGACCAGCAGAGAATGGGAGGTTTTGCGTCAGGGAATCGAGCATTTTTGTTGGGGGTTGAAGGGAAGAAAATCACAGGTAATTGTAATTGGTGGTATTCCCGGCCTTGAAATGCTTATTAAATGAGTTGATGGGATGCTGCAGTTGAAGTCATGGATTTATTTGCCCAATTAGTCTGCCACTTCCCTTCAAAATTCATCAGATTACATTTTTTTTCTCGTTTTTTTTTCGAGAAAAATAGCCAAAAGGCCTCCAGAAAATTCGAGTTGTGGAGGTTTGAGAAGGAAAGCCTTTGAATTGGGGGTTTTTTTCAATGCATTATTTCTGGGGGAATTAAGACAGTGACTTGAAAAAATTTGACTAAGACCCTGGTTGTTTTATTTTCACTGGTCTACAGATTTCCGGTTGAAAATATACTGCGAATTGTCGATTATCCGTCAGTTGTTCGTATGCTTCAAGACATTTAAATTATGAGAGGTTGCATGTGATTTCAACTGTTATTCTCTACGTGTTATTGACTTGTCTGTCTTCATAAAGGATGAAATAAAAACTTAATCGCAGCCTGGCTTCCCGAAATTGTGCTCTTCTGCTGCCAACCTGCCAAGGAAATTCCTTTACTTGACCTGACAATTCTTCATCACCGAAGCGTAGTACATATATTTGAGATACCGTGGGATTCCGTGTTCACGAATCATTGTTGATGTTACTGGACACCTCACCGACCAAGTTGACTGGAAACGACTTGTTCGTATTCTCGGGCATGCGGCATTCAGGGAATCATTGAACCGTGTATGAACGCGGGACACTTCTCAGCGGCGGATATATAATGTCAGTACTACCCGACCGAGAACCGCATTGCTGTAGTGCAGCGACCGTCTGGCGCGTTCCCGACGATGCGGTTGGGTGAGCCGCCGGCCGGCTTGCTATGTACGGCGGCGGTAATTGCTCTGGAATCGTTTTATTTTCTGCTCAACGACTTGTGCTCTATATAGTACAGTACAGTATATATTTTCATTTTATTTTTCCCCCTCTCATCTTCTTGGCTGTTGTCTTGCTGCTGCTGGTCGTTTGCTGCAGTAGCTATTGTTGCCTCCGCGGGTGTCGGCCCCCCCCCCCCCCCTCCTCCTCCCAAACCTGATGACGTCATTGCGTCGCCATTTCGCTTCGCGTGGCAACTGTATGCTGGCGATATTCATATGAAATGGTTCCTTCCGTGTGTGTGTGTGTGTGTTTGTGTGTGGGTAGTGGAAATCAGGATCGTTGCTGATCCCCGTTATACTGCCACTGCGATCAGTCTTGCTGACGTAAGGTGGCGGGCGACTTTCCTTGCATTGACACAATTTTCTTTGAGGGTTGCATAGCTTATGTCTTGAATTGGAACACGCCACTTTCGTCGAGTCTCTCCGCATTTTTTTTGGTCATAATACTGGAAATGTCGCGATCTTGTTGACATGACCTGATTTAAATACCTAAACTGTGACGGATTTCATCCGCTAATCTAAAAACGGCGAAATTCTAACTAATAACCGTAATACTGTACCTTGCATGCTAGGTTTTTATGAATGCGCAAGCACTGTGGGTGGAAATTCAACGAGGACGAAGCTGAAAAAAACTGGAAGCTTTGAGCTCAATAAAAAATTATGAATTTGCTTGAATTCGAAATCACTTTCGATAGAATTTAACTTTGAGATAGGCTCTATAAATTGTATGTTTGATAAATTAAGTAGCGTTACTCCACGTCTGCGTAATTTCTGCTGCTTTGTCGCTCCGAAATACATTATCGTTCAAAAATCTTAACCTGAGTGCAAATTATATCGTATGACCACGAAAGTGTTTTGCTGATAGTATCGATGATTAACGCAGTTTTAGAAAGAAGGAAAAGAAAACAGGCACTCGACGCGTTTACTGAACCTTGTCACATATTATCCTCGGAAGAACTTATTTTGTCTTCGGGCAAATACATCGATGGAATTCTTCGCGGATACCGTAGAAAGCTGTTTAAGTAAGATTTCCGAGTTCATTCTGCAGCGAAATCGATGTTTTCTGAGTTATTCCTCCATCCGCGTGAAGCAGTTGATCCGGCTTCATTGAAAATCGGGCGGAAGTGTCGTGGGCCCTGTGTTCTCCTTCTCTTCCCCCCTCTCTCTCTCTCTCTCTCTCTCTCTCTCTCTCTCCGAGGCCGAACATTCTACGCTAATGGGTCTGGTTCGGAAGACGAAACGACCACGGTGGCGGGGTGACAAGAGGGCCATGACCGCGGAGAAGCTTATGTTTTCGTTGAGCGATCGAAGTAGGGAGTGTGACCTGGCCCCAAAACTTAGTCGTGTCTCTCTTGGCTTCCTCACCCGCGCCGGTTCCGCGGGAGAATAGAAGGTTGAAGACGAATGGACCGGGAACGAAATGTTAATCCCTCCTTTACAGTACAGTACTCCCCAAACTCGGAGAAGGGAGTTCGGTAAAGGGACTACAAATGTGATGGATGGAACTGATGCAGCGTATCACATGTTTCGTGATGTGACGTGCTCGTGTCAACTGTGATGAACTCCCATTTTTGTGGGTGTGCCAAATGTCTGCGTTGCTTCGCAAGCAAAACGAAAAACTTTCTTTCTTGATTCGTAGTTTTCTCACGTGTGCCGTGAGACTTTGGAGGTACTCAAGATTGTGAGCTTTCTTTACTGACTTCTTGCCGCATCATTGACGATAGAAAATAAATAAATGTCGAATGACCGAGTGATTTCCCCCCCCCCCCCCCGGGCTTCAATCAGCAAATTTTCTTCTTATTCTCCCTCGATCGATTTTGAACGTATAATTCGTTTGAGGAACTATGTTGCCACTCATTTTAAGAGTAGTTTGTGTTGTTGATTCAATCCAGAGGTTCTCTTCAGGTGTTCCGAGGAGTAAGGGGTTTCTAGAGGAGGTTCGTAGTCTATTTTGAAAGAAACGAAACAAGGAAAATGCATTTGATTTGACCTAAAAAATTAAAAAAGGAAACTGTACTACTGTATAATACTTGAAAATTTTCAGTACATTACGTTGAAATGTTGGGCGTAGTTGTAAGGCTCCGCAGTATTGCCAAAAATGTCTTGAGTTACAGAATCCTTGAATTTTTCGAAAGGGAATACGAAACATGACTTCAAGATTTGAGTTAAAATTCAAGCTTCGTTGAAAAAGTAAATTTAAGAATGCCCTCCGCGAGTGATGAAAATTGAAAAGTGAAAACTTCGGAATGTACGATTCCATTTTTCCGATCATCTGTTAACGTATTACTATCGAAACTCCCTTCGCATGTGCGGGGAAACTCTTTCGTACCATCCATGTATAGTATACCTGTAATTGTGGGCAATTATGAATACAGCACAGGTAGATTCTCTGGTCTACAACGATTTTATCTGTACTGTACTGTATAACGAATTTGTCATTGTTCGTGTTGTGGTCTCTTCCCATGTTACAGTGCCTTTCTACAGCTAATTTCTCTGACAAACGATTTTTATTGGGTTCTCTTTCTAAAAATATGTTGTTTTGAGTTTTCTACAACGATTTTTTTCCTGGTTTCTTGAATTTTGTTCTAGACGGAGTCAACCTATGTGGTTGACGGATGTAAAGATATCTAACGAAAACTGTAATTTCATCGTGTTTCCATTTGGTTTTCTGCGGCACGTGTTTTTATGCTTTCAATTCTGCATGAGCACGAAACAATGTTTCGGTCGTATGCCGGTTATTATGCGTGTTGAGAGTTTCCGTGAGAGGAATTTTCGTAGACTGGCCTGGCGTAGGTAATCATCGTTGCTCTGCGCGGCATTGGGGAATTGATTGGAAACGAATCGATGATTGGGACTCGTCGGTAAGTTCCTTTTTGCTTCTTTTCGCGTTGTGAAGAAGAGCAGTAGTTTGTCAGGAGCCGACGAACTCGGTGCACGTTGTTGACGCATGCTGGGTTCCGTTTGCATTCGACTTGATTGGCGTCTCTGTGTGTTCTCCGCGCGCCCGACGACCGAGTGCTCTTGTTATCGAACTGGATCTCACTGAAGCGGCTTTTCCGTCCCGTACTCTCATTTTGCCTAATATTGTCTGGGAGGGGGGAAAAAGAAATTTTCCGTGGGCGGGGACGATATTTTCACCTGCTGCTGCCGACGACGATTCGCTCACGTTGAGAGGGGGAAAAAGCCCCGGCGATGATATGGGATGAAAATCGTTTCGGAGGGATGCGATTATGGGCTGGTGTTTATCAGTTTGTTGGGCTTTTGTATCTGCGTGCTGTGCTTGCGTGACGCGCCCGTCGTTGGGATCTTCTGACGCGAGGTGGTCCGCGGAACTGATGCCGGAGCCTAGGCTTCTCTCGACAGCGACGCGAAATCTTTCCGCTGCTTGCCACGTCGACGCGGAACACTATCGTGTAGAAACCACGCGTCTGGTGGAAAAAAACGCGGAAGTGCAGTGTTTTACTTTTTTTTTTTTCCTGCGGACGCGCAATTTTGTTTTTAGGTCGTTGGTGTGACTGCTGTAACACATGCGTAGGCTTTTTTGTTCTTTCGGTCAAACCTAGAGTTCTTAGCGGTGCACACATTTGAACGTTACGCTCGAGTGAATTCGGCTCGCGCAGTTAACGTCTTGATGTTGTTGCGGGTCACGGACAGTGGCTCGGGAAGTTGAATCTATGTGTTACATTTCGCATTACCTACTCGTGTACCTGGGGTATTTATCCGTTGTTTTCCTTCTTTCAATTGTGCGGAACGAAATTCCTTGCGATTTCTATCAAATTTAGCATTCCGTTTGAGGTGAATCGCTGGTGATTTTACGAATGAGGTCGTCTTCTTTCCGGTCAAAGATCAATTTTTCTTCCTAACTTATCCGTAATTGTTATCTATCAGCTTGTTAGATCCAGGAGGATTTAAAATGAGGATTTGGTATAATTCGTACACTAGGTCAATCCATCTTTTTTGGATAATTGTATCATCTATCTGTTTTAGTACAGTTCATAAATTTCATGGGGCCCCAGATGAAGAGTTCTGCCGCATTAGAAATTCTATAAAAAGTTGAATCCTAAACTATTGCATGAAATATTTTTTCGGTGCAAACTTCCGGACAGTGCCAGCGAAAATGAATTGATATTCCCAATATTGCAGCTTTTTTGGTGTGTTCCGCGTTTTCAACTAGTTCCATGAATCGTAATCATACGGTATGTTACATAAAATGAAAGCTATCGTAACATTTCCTTGCAAAAACAGTTTTTATTGAAGACCATGTTCACCTTTCCAGCGTTCTAAATTTTTGAGTTAATTCCAATAAGATATTCTCCCTGCAACCTAAATGTGTCGATACAATCTAAGACGATTAATGATTCGTTAAGAACTTCCATTTGGGCCGGATTTGACTCAAGTTTTCATGAGCCAAGCTTTCCATTAATGTACTGAATATTAAGAGAGAATTTCTTCCTTGAGAGTCGAATTAATTTTTGGGGTGTTCCCGTTGAAGGACTCTGATCATTTTCACGTGTTTTTTTTCGGCATGGAAAAGTAAAATTTATTATCCACTTCCGAATAATTCCCAGATCTTAGTGTGTTGTTTTTTATACGATTTTATTGGATATTGTTTTGTGAAGAGTTTTCGCTTGCTTTCGATGAAGCTCACGAGTTCTTAGCCGCGTAGAAATGCAAAAGTGGGAATGGTTTCTCTTATTCGCACCGTTCGAGCCCTTGATCGAATCAAATTCTACCTAGCTACCAGCATGTCTTCGGTGTCAAGTTTCTCGTGATCGGTGCGGTGTGTGTGTTTTTTTTTTTTACGATTTCCTGTAGATTGCTTTTCCGTAATGCGCATTTTTATTGTGTTTTTTTCAGTCAAAGTTACGAATCCGGCGACGAAGGCAAGGGCGACGCCCAGGGAAGTTCGGGGTCGCAGAACGGCGGATCGCGTGGCAAGAACTCTGGACGGAACAAGATGATGGTGCCTGTGCTGGGCGCTAACGGTGCTACCGGCACCCGCCAGAACGACTTTCCTCTCCGAATCCTAGTCATGGGAGACATGGTGGGAGCTATTATTGGTCGTCAGGGGAGTACGATTCGCCATATCACCCAGCAGACGCGTGCCAGGTAGGCCCCGACGTTTATTTCTGTCGCGCGGGTCTACAGTGCGAATTTCCTCTTCTCTCCATTTGCCCCTCCTCTCAACTTCAACCTAGTCCTTTCATGAGTTGAAAGGATGCTCTTTTGAGTGTGGAAGAGGGGAGATTGGAAAGAGTCGATGCTGTTACGCGTGCTGCCGACATTTCTAACGAGCTATGGAATCTTGATTTTTTTATCCTCAGGGTTGATGTTCATCGCAAGGATAATTCGGGTTCGATGGAGAAGGCGATCACGATTTACGGAAATCCCGAGAACTGCTCCAATGCGTGCAAACGAATTTTGGAAGTTATGCAAGAAGAAGCGAAAAGCACTAATAAAGGGTAAAATAAAAGCGTTGGACCATTACTCGAGCCCGCTATTTGTTTCTTATTCTGTGTCTATTCTTCCGCGAGTAGTACGGACATTCCTTTGAAAATCCTGGCTCACAATAGCCTGATCGGTCGCATTATTGGCAAGGCTGGGAACGTCATCAAGAAGATCATGCAAGATTCCGACACGAAGATCACTGTCTCCAGGTATTGACGCTGTTCGCAAAGCGTGCAACTTAATTTCCCGTAACTTACCACGATTTCCTTCGCTATTGTTCAGCATAAATGACATTAACAGCTTCAACTACGAGCGGGTCATCACGATCAAAGGCGCGATCGAAAACATTTCGAAAGCCGAACAAATGATCAGCCAGAAACTCAAGGCTAGCTACGAGAATGATCTCCAGCAAATGACGCCGACGGCCGTCATGTTCCCGGGCATCCATCCTATGACCATGATGTCCACGCCGCTTGGTGCCGGCTATGGTGCTCGTCCGCCGATGGGTTTCTATGGTGGACCGGGTGGTGGACCGCCGGGACCACCACATCCCTACGGGCCACCGCAAACATTGTACCCGCCGATGCATCCCGGTGGCGCTGGTCCTCCGGGAATGATCAATTCCCATGCTCCACAAAATGAAGAGGTATCATCAATTTATTTTTTTAAGGTCGGAATCGATTTTTGATAAGAATTCAATTGTTTCTCGTTCCATGTGCCGTTTCGAATGGATTCTAGCCCAACGAAGAGGTCTGTACTATTTTCATTGTGTCCATTTCCAGTTAGTTTCCTTCGTTGAAACCTACGATGGAACTAATGGTAGCAATACTCAACTTTATATTGAGATAATCTTGAGATTCTAACGGCTTATACGCTGTACTCATGGAAGAATCACGGAGATTCAAGCGGATTGGAAAGAGTTTTGGTTTGACGTAAATTTTACTCAATGTGACGTTAAAATCTCTTCTAATGTTGTCGATGTGAAGTTGTTGCCAGAACGAGGAATGGTTCGGTAGTTTTCTCAGCATTTTCGAAATAATTTCTTCTGGTGTCGGAATCCTCCAAACAACGATCAACAACGAAACTTGAAGCGTATTTGTTCATTTGCTGAGTATTGATTCGATTGCAGCGCTGCCTTGTGCGAATAGCTGTTAACCTATTGACATATTGTGGCAATCTTCGCCTTCAGCATCAGAAAATCTACGGGTGGCACTTGCATCCATTTGTCCAATAATAATAGATAAGGTGAAACAAATTAAAAAGTTTGAAGAAACCCTTGATAGTATTCGATAGAGGTGGGATCATTTTTCGTGAAGTACTGTACAGTATTCTCAAAACTTGAAATACTTTCATTCTACGATTTTTCAGGAAACTGTCTACATGTACGTCCCGAACAGCGCTGTCGGGGCTTTGATCGGCACGAAGGGAAGCTTCATTCGCAGCATTATCCGATTTTCGAATGCTTCGGTAAAAATTGCTCCCTTAGCCCAGGATCAACAGGTCGATGCTGGGTACGAGCGTCAAGTGACGATTGTCGGAAATCCTGAAGCGCAGTGGAGGGTGAGTTTCTTGTTTTTTTCGAGTGATGAAGCATCTTCTGATTTAAATTTTTTAATAGGCCCAGTACATGATTTTCGAGAAAATGCGCGAAGAAGGATATAATTCCCATGGTATGGAGGAGGTCCGCTTGACTGTGGAGATATTCGTTCCGTCTTCTCAGGTATGTTCATGTGCCATGAGTAAATTTTATTATTTTTAACGATAAACTTCAATTACCCAAAATGAACCATGAATTCGCCAAATTTCTTGACGGCTTTGTTACTTTTACCGAGGAGATCGTTATTCTGTTTCTGTATAAGAATAATCCTTGAAATTCAGGTTGGTCGAATCATCGGCAAAGGTGGCCAAAATGTCAGAGAGCTTCAAAGGTATACTGGAGCAAACGTAAAAGTGCCCGAACAGGGCGAGAAAAACGAGGATGATAAGATGAAGGAAAAGGATGTCTCTGTCCACATCATCGGAAATTTTTATGCTGTTCAGGTAACGTGTAAACCTCTTGTTCCGCTAAGTGCTTCTGTTTATAATGCGCCTCTTCTCCTCAGTCGGCTCAACGAAGAGTTAGAACAATGGTAGCTTCCGCGTATGGTGCTGGTGCTGTTGGTTCAGGAGGAAGGAGCAGAAACCCGCGTGTGGGCACTGACTCTCCCACGAACGAGTCTCCGACCAACAGTCTTCAATAAATTGACAAATTTCGCGGGAGTGCCTATGAAGACAGATGAGAGAAAGCAGGCCTCCTCGCTCTCGAAGTAAAGAAGATATTGGTAAAGCACGTCTACTGAAATATGCCCCTATGTCGTTGGAAACGCTTCTTCTTTAAATGCAACCCTGAAGTGCACTGCAAGTAGCAGTTACTGACCCCCATTTCATTTGGAAGATATCCTTCCGCGTCTGCCATGGATGCCTGCCGTCACAGAAAGTGTGGTTTCTAGAGAAGTTGCGATATTAGGTCCAGAATATGTCTTGAAAGTGTCTGCTGAGTACTCCATTATTCGATGAAGTTGTTGGTTTTGTTTGAATGCTTAAAATTAATTTATGCTCGCATCGCGAAGTCAGCTTGTTTGATCACCGGTTCATCGAAAAATCCCCGTGGGTAGGAGAAGGCGTTGCCTCTGTTGAGCCACTAACTTACCTGTCGCAGCCGTTGGAATTCGAGGGTTAAGAGAGTCGAGGAGAGCTGGGTTGATCTTATCGCTATTCGGTGATCAGCGGTGCATTGTGTTTGAGTGACGGAAGACTGTGTGGAGAAAGACTCCCGGAATTCGCGGGATTATTTTCTCATTGATTGTTGGGAAGATGTGTGCGTGAGGTTGTTACTGTTTTATTTTGGGAAAGTTTGGAAAGAAAAACCTTGTGCTGTCCGCGCGCTTTTCGTTTTTCGTCGTGGAGTACCTCTTCCTTGTTCTCTCGTCGGGCTTCTGCGGTTGTCACTCGCGCCGTAGTGCCTCACCGTGCTATTCGAGTAAACTGAGCCACTTGAGATCAAGACTGCCGTCATTACGGGCCCATGTTTAGTGATCATTCTAGACTTCGAAGGGGAAGCTTGTTTAAACAATCTCTCATGAGAACCGTTTCAGTTGCTTTGTTGGGAATTCAACGTGATAAGCAAGAAAGTGGCTGGAATTGTGGATGTATTCATAACGTGATAGTCTGTTATGTATTGGAAATGCGCGCTGCGTATGCTCGTTGCATCCTGTGTGTTCCATGATCGGTTGTTAGAATTGCTCCACGAGAGACTGTTGTGCAAGTTTCTGTTCCGGAAGCACGATACGTAAGAAAACAATACAAAATCTTCTGAAGTTGGAATTGCTGGTACCCGCGAAGCATGAAATCAGAGCGAGTGATGTGATCCTTCACGACGTTTTTTCAGTTCCTCTCGATTTTCCTTTTTCATAAATGCCATTTTCTGGAGGCGAGGGAGAAATTATAATAGTACAAAATGAGTAACTGAGTTCAGTTCGTTTGGATGATTCCCCTTTTGACAATTGTTTCATTGTTGATTAAACTTCACTCTTCGGTGTTGCCTATCCCTGTGTTAACGAGGCGTGGTTGCCCATTGTCTGAAGACGCTGTTCCTCCCGAAGTTAGCGATTGTCGGAGGGAAGCTCTTGTTGAGTTAGCAAATTGATTTGATATTTTTTCGCGTGCGGGGAACGAAGGACGCGTGGGATATTTTATTTTTGATACTTGTTGAATGGAAAAGAAAGCGACGTTTTTATTGTTTTTCAAGCGGGGGGTGGGGGGTCACTGTTGCAGCGGAAAGGTGGACCTGGGGTTTGAGTTTTGAAAAAAGGGGTGCGAAGAAATTTTTACGTAAACTTTTCAAGCAAAACGTAAATTGGAAGAACAAAAAAAATATGAGAAGACAAAAAACTCACCTTCGGTAGTTCGGAGTCCCACACTTCTAAGACGTGCGTTCTCAATACCCTGTGGGATCCAAGCTGCAGTTCAAGCCCTTGGTGCCGGAAGAAAGCGTGACAACTTGCTTGACCTGTTGCGCGTCCCCTCCCGGTCGCGAAATCTTGAAAAAAGTATCAACCGAGACTCCCTCTTCCCTCCTTACAAATCTTGAAATCGAGAAAAACAGGTTGAGTTGCGCGGCCAATGGAAAAGATTTTCGTTTGCGCTTGCTGACGGAGCAGCAGCGCGTTGTCGTCGTCGCCGCTG
The DNA here is from genome assembly GCA_905338405.1 of Notodromas monacha. Classification (NCBI taxonomy): domain Eukaryota; kingdom Metazoa; phylum Arthropoda; class Ostracoda; order Podocopida; family Cyprididae; genus Notodromas; species Notodromas monacha. Next base: position 82,993 of record CAJPEX010000014.1, on the reverse strand, counting down.
CCGCCGCCGAAAATAAGATCCGTTGGTTCGCGAATGTTCCCCCCAAGATGTTAGGTTTCCCAAATGGTCGGAAAGACTCCTCCCATGTCTTATTTTGATGAATGATTTATTTTACTATAAGTTTATTTTTTGAAATGATGCAAGAGCAAAAGGAAGATACCCCATTTGTGGACTCCGGGAACCAAGATTGAGAACAATTTGCCTAGCAGATTGAAAACCGGATGAGACTTTTTCGCAATCCCCGTGCGCCGTTGTTCGTCTAGGTAATGAACGCGGAATGAAATGAAACCTGGCAGTTGCGGTAACTGTGCCACCAGTGCTCTAAGTATTCAGACTATTCGAGTCTCACCTCTTGGTCTTGAAACGCTGCATGTGTTGAGGGAAGGGCCTCCACTGAGCCAGCCTGTCAAAAGTTAGCCCGCTCTGTCTTGAACGAAAATTCGAAGGCGAATTCGTTGAGAATCGCGCTGTAGACTCGCAGTGTTACTGTTACGAGAATAAGGAAGTCGAGCTCATGTAAATACCTCTGCTGAAGAACGAGACCATCTATCCGTATTGTCACGAAAAAAAAAAGAAAACTGGGATGCTCCTCTCCTTGACCTGCGGTCTCGAGAAATGAGTCTCAGCCAGCGGAAATTTTTCTCAAGTGTCGATTTGATTTACCGTCGATGTCGCAGTGTAGCGTCGGTTCGTGCTTTTTTCCTTGGTACAGTTAATGATTGATGGAGCGCGAAGGTCATGTACGGTGGTTTTTTTTCATTTCCTCTCACAAAAGTTTGAATGAGTCAGAATTTTGGGGCAAAACGTGGATGGGTTCAGTGGAAGCAGTTAGAACATATGCCTGTGCTAAAAGTAGCCCTGCTCGATTTTTTTGATTTTTTAACAAGTGGAGTGTGGATCATGCCTGATGGAAAGCAATTTTGAGTGTTTCACAGGAAACTTCTGGACACATTATTTAGCCGAGGTTCATTGTGCAGTACACGCATGAGCTTTTTATTTTCCTCTGAGTTAGATTTTTTTTTTTTGTGCGGATCATTCTCGGATTATTCCTCCTGGGGATTTTTGGGTCGTTTTTGTACAGGATGGAAGCCATTCACTCTCGAGTTCGAATACTAATATAAGTGCAGGATCATCGGAGTATTGTGCCGCATTAGGAAATCCCGCATCCGAAACCCTTGCACGATGCGTATCGTTGGCCGTTACTTCGTTCTTCATGATCGTACCGTGAATGTTGCTTAGAAGTAATTATTGGACTGAATCGTCGACGTTTTTTGGTTCTGGTTTTATTTTTTTTCTTTTGTGGTCAGAAAACCAGTTGGCTTTCCAGATGTGTACTCGTTTTATCAGAAGAAGAAAACTTTAGTGCTTGGATCATTCTCCTGCATTAGAACCCACGATTGCACAGTTATTGAAAAGTTGCGTGTGTCGGTTTCCATCTAGTTGGCTACACATTCAACTTAGAGAAATTGTGCTGAAGGTTTTCTCTGTTCACATCGCCATATTACGATGCATTCGAACTGCTGCTGATGTTTCGATTTTATTTCTTTCCGTTTAGATGTGTCACTGATCAGCAATGCCTGTTATTCTTTGTATCTAGTACTACCTGTGGTTTCCGGAAACTTGACTTATTGTCTGGGGCATTGCTCTTGAGCATACTTTCCAAAAGCTGTCTCCTGAAATCTGTTCGAGAAATCTGGTGACCTGAAATATTCAGCTTTTCTGAAACTGGGAAATCGTATGCTGCAGCTGCAGGAGAGGAATTTCGAATTCTGTCCTGCTCTTTGTCAAACTGTACTTCTGGTAGTCTAATGTACTCAATTCACCCGAATGTTTACCCGAAATAAATTATTCGCTGCTGTTGATTGATGTATTTTATTTCCTTTCGTTTCAGATTTTTCTCGTGATTTGTCAAGCACAAATGGTGTTCATTTTATTTCGAAAGCCTTTTACTGGGTCCCTAGCGCTTCTTCCATCAGCCACCGAAGCCCGTCTGTAGTTCCAGGTCTGTCTGGCGGGGGTCAATTTACCCTCTGCTAAAGCAGTTCTTGTTCTGGAACGTCCTGGCGGTAGAGCAATAATTTGTGTCGTGTGAGTTCCCGTTCACCATTTTTCTGCAGATCGGAAATTATTCAATAGTACCCCGTGGCTGAAGTTCGCGGAGCTCTGGGTCTTGAACTACAGTATAATAGACTATTGAAACTTATTCAAGCCACAGAGCTATAGTTCACTCGATCATTGAAATCGTCATATCATACTCGGATCAGTGTAGCAATCGCATTGATATGAAGGTAGAATCCCTGGAAGATTAAGACTACGGTCGGAAAGTAAGAATTTCTACCATTATTGAGATTCTATCTCCCATCTGCAGTACTCGACTGTATGAAACCCTGACAAATTGGAGTCATCTGTCTTCATTCTCATCGGAACCACTGCATGTGTTCGACCACTTTTTAGGCCTGAGAGCATCAACAGGAATGCCACGAACATCTGCACAGACAAAATACTTAACGAAAATTCTCATTGAACGGATGACAATATCATTCCAAATGGAAATTTTCCATAGGTAATACTAGATATGTCAACAAAAAACCCCAAGGACCTGAAATAAGCAAAAATAAGCTAGAATTATTACAAGAGAAAAATAACCCAAAATTAATTTTCATTGCGGATAGACATTCGGCTTCTCAGTACTACTGCATTTGATTCCGCTTCTTTTTTGAAAGCTACCCAAGAAAGAAATGAGGGTAGGTGCATCGACATGACTGCCTCTTCGATGAGTAAAGATCTATAATGCCAAAGTGTTCACTTCAATATCAAAACGAACGATATCGCAGATAACTCAATAATCAGAACGACCGTAATACAGGAAACACTCCATTTACCCTCAAGGTGAAGATTCATACAACGAACGTATAAAACGAGGAGCATCACAGGTAATTTGAATGCAAATCCACCGCTCTTTCGGATCTTCCATTTGCGAACACTTCGAGCGTTCAATCATCGGCTCTTGACCCTGGCTCGATAACTTCTGAGTCCACGCCGTCGTCAAGTGAGACTTTCCGTACCTCATCTGATTCCGTTTTCTTCCGAAAAAAGCTTTTTAGTCGAGAAATGATCCCTTTTTGGCTCTGGTCACTTGTCACTTCAGTCAATCTGCGTAGTACGGAAATTTGTTTTCAAAAAGCTCTCGTCACAACAGTGACCAACCCTTCATACCGCTTTGTGGTTATGTTGTGCAGCGGCCCAAACGCCAAAGCCACCACAGTACACGCCAGGCAAATCACGTTATAAGGCATGCTGAAATCCGGAGTAGGCAAGGACACCAGCAAGGTTTCCGTATAAATAATCATCTCCGCGTGATCATCATTAACCTCCACGCTTCAATTACAAGAAAAATGCGATACATTTGCTCGATCAGAAAACAATGAACAAAACATTAACTCACCTCGACATGGGTATCATGGAGGAAACGTTAAACTGCGGAGGACGCAATGAATTCGCCGATACTCGAGCGAAAATGACTCCAGCAGGGATATAAAATCCATGATTTGCATCTGGAGGGTACTCTGTCCATTTCAATAAAGCCCTTTCGAATTCTATCTCAACAGTGCACTTCTTGTTACTCGGAATCTTCAGCTTCAACTCGATCACATGAGGACGCTTGCGATCACGCCCAGGTGAGAAGAAGACCTCATCTGAAAATTTGCGTACAATTACCACGTCGATTCGTATGAAAAAAATTGAATAAATGATCCATCAGGTTTAGAAGCATCTTAGACTAGATCGCAAATCTCGCTCAGTAAACGCCTGACTACACGTGATCGAATTTTAAACGGCTTCCGTCGCAATATTCCATGGAGGATCATTGTTGGCTGATGAATATTCACCAGGTTCAAGAGTAACTCCTTCGATCCTCACTTTCAGTGTATGCAAATACACTCGGATATACCACGGGAAATACTGCAGGTATACCAAAGATGCCGAGTTTTCTTCGCTGGCAGCATATCGAATTTCCGTTTTTACTCCGCCTCTTTCCAAACCGTATCCTTTTTGAACGAGTAAAACTAAAAATGAGTAACATAATTCCCCGGTTAGAATCCAGGATCCATACCAGTGATATATCTAGAAACGGTCAGTGGAGGGGCAGGAAGACCAGCAACCGCATTCAGATCAAGGACGTCGCGATACGCTGCTCGGATATTCATGTCGGAACCTGTCCTCAGCATATTTACCAATTCATACACAGCTATTTTTCTTCCATGCATAGTCGAGACAGACGAAGGTGGCGGTGCCAAGATGAAATCCCCCATCTAAATTCATACATCAGTCAGGAATTTATTCCCCCCATATACAGTGGATTATATTACCGGGTCAAAGTCCGAGTCGACCAAGATTTTGGATGATGCTGCCACGTCGCAAGAAGAGGTCGGAATCGTGCCGAATAGACTTTTAAGCGACCAGGTTTTCATTGCGTTGTTATTCAATAGAAGAGAACTGTGCACCACGGAGAAGCTAAACGACAACCAAATCTTGGAGGAGTCCCCCTGTGGATAATAATATAAATAAATAGAGACCCTCCGCGTGATCACCCTGGACTTCCGAGAATGTGAAATTGATTGATAACTTACATCTCTTGGATTCCGCACAAAATCAATGGCGAGGGAGTGATACGCGGACTCAAACAGATGAGCAGCATGCAGTAGAGATCCAATACCACTCTGAAAAGTTTTTACATCACAATTGAGTACGGTGTGGACCAGAAAAAGTACTGAAGATCACATTGTAATCGCAGTGTTTTAACTAATACAGTACAGAGTTCAGGCAAAAAAAAAAAAGTCAAGCGACAGTTTCATCAATACCTTTTTAAGGATTCAAAGTCAGGGTTTCAGTTTCTTTGAACGCGGATTGAAAATTCGAGAAGAAAATTGTCAAAGGCCTCCTTACAAGGGTAGAAGGAATTCGTGAAGCGAGTGTCCCAACTACGCGCGTCTTACAATGCCCAGAAAACTTGTCAGCTAAACAATACTTTCCGTTGTATAGACTGGCGAATTCCAAAAGTTGTTTGAACATTGTTTCCAAATTTTTTCGAACGATGACTGAGACAGATTCGGGAAAATTCACTTTCTTTGTCCCAGTTCTGCACATCTCGGATTTCAAAAAATTTGAAATTTCCCCGCTATCGTCGATTTTTCTTCAAATAGTTCAAAGAAACGCAAAAGAATTTCCGAAAATTTTGGAAAATTCTTCTTGATACTCCAAGTTCATCAGCGCGGGACTAACCTTGACATCACACGGAAGAATCTTCGCCCATGGCGTCAGGTTTTCCGTACAGAAAGTCTCCCGCGGAAGAGACGAATACCGTATTAAGTGAGGGTTTTCGCCAATCTTGAGAGAATCAGCAGTAGGCCTGAAGGAAGCCTTTGGTGTGATTGTATCAAAACCAACAGCTCTCAAGGATGCGCACATCAAGCCGGCCAAAGCATCGGTCAATTCGACCCATTTGTTATCTACTCTGTAATGCATTTATTTTACTAAATCAATGAAAATATCGTCCTTCGGTCGCTAGAGTGAGCTTACTGTGAGACATTAACTGACGGTTCGAACCATGCCCAAAGCTGAGCACCATTGGGCGCCGGTCGGGACGAGTAACCCCATTGCGAAGTTCTCCACAGTCCTTTTGTTAGACTCAGGTGAACCTCCTCTACCGAAGACTTGGTGAGAATTTCACCCAAGGCACGGGGAAACAGGTCGTAATGATTCCCTGAATAAATAAATAAAAAATGAGTTTTAAACGCTAGTATACTCAATGGAAAGCATCTTCTTACATGAATCAGATTTGATGTCATCGACAGACGATATTATAAAACTGAATCGAGAATACACATGCTCCCCAGGAAGCGGACGAATATGGACGCTTTCTTCAAACCGGTCGGCAACGCATGACACATTTTCCAGTAGTGAATATATTAAAAATAATAGCCGGAAAGCACATGCAACAGGTGTAGCCATCCCTGCGTCAAAATCCGCCAAGTATTTCATGAATTAGAGGTCTCACAATCAAAAACTGTTCAGATCTTGCCACAGAAATACGTTTATTTTATCTCTTCTAGGATGAACGCAGAGTCGAATTCCCCAACGTGCGAGTGTAATTACTAAACACCACAAGTAACACCACTGCTAGCACAGGATGGACCTTTCCAATGAAACAACCGAAGCGATTTTATTCAACGACGACACAATACTCGGTTCGGCACAAAATTGACGTTGACTCAAAGACAGCGCGCAGCCATCGATCAAGCGAACACGAATGAACAGTTGCAAGGACCAGGTTCAAGCATCATCATAAACTGAACTCGAATCCAACGCTTTCGAAAGATTGCAATAAAATATTAATCCTGGATGGTTCAAATCAAGAGGTTTATCCGCAACAACCCGCTTTGCAGATTAACACCTTCGCGATTTCTTGGAGAAGTGAAGATCGCCAATACTTTTCGGCAAGCAAAGATGTGATCAGCGAATCAGAGGACAGTAGACAAATTGATGCCCGTTCTAATTATCACCAGGTAATCATTGCAAAACGAGGCCAACCTGAAAAGAGAATGATACTTTTTTCTAGGTATCCCACGTTCAGGCAAACTATTCGTAGATGACGCCAGAGCACGTTCCATTTAACATGAATCGGAATTACAGGGCAAAAATGTTCTCAACTGATGTAGTTCTTACCTTGTCAGGAACTATACCGGGGCATTTGTAATTGAACAGGTAGTAATGCAAATTTCCGTCTCCAATACCAAACTTCAACTTTTCAAGGAAAGCTTCATTGTCCATCAAGTCAAGAGCATTGAAAACATCAAATCCAAGCTGATGAAAAAAAAAAAGTTAACATCATAAGAAATCTCAAGCTGGAGCATACATACCTTCTTCGCAGTTATTAGGGCGTCCTGCATGAGATCAGGCCACGGAGTCACCGTAGAAACGTTGTAAAATGAATAGGCTGCTTTCAGACTATTGTATGTTGGATGGTGCATCACAGTGGACGGTAGTGTATAGAAACTAACGAAATCTGCGCAAGCAAAAAAAAAAAATCACGCACGGTGAAGAATATAAATTTAAATATACTGTACAAAAGGAATACCTGTGATTTCGCCTTTATCGTTCTCAACGACAAATGAGTTTATGATGTCAGTGCGCGGCATAAACCAGTGCCGAAACTCGTTTTCGTCGTATGTTGGCGATAAATCGAATTTCTTCAAATACTGAAACATGACAGATATATTATTGATTCAATCTTCATAGGGAAAAAAATATTACTTCTTGTAAAAGCTTCCTCGCAGGCGCAATATCGGCAGCTTTCATCTCACGGAATCCAGGCGTTTTCGTGTCCTCGGGAAGTCTGTAGAGTTTGATTGTCCTTTGAAGCGTCATGTTTCGCCCCAAATGAGAAAATTGGACGTCGATCAGTTTCTTCGGATTCAAGCTTCTATGCCAGTACCTAACGTACGCAGAAATTAATCCCAGGTGAAAAGAAGAGATGTACTTCATTACTAAAATACAGTACCGGCATACGGAGAAGGGCTTCGGTATCACCACTCCGGCAGTATAAATCGCTTGAAAGATTCCCTTCAGATTCACTCTGCGTGTGATTTCTTTGATCAGAACAGGCGCAACCCGACGGGAACGTAATTTCTTGTGAACACACAAGAAATTAATTTCTGTCATTTTGATGACCTTTCCAAAAACGCTGATATCCGCAGGCACACCGGATATAAACCCAATAAGCTTCCGATTTTTTGTAACTCGAACACCACAGTGCCACTCTCGTTCCCAACCGGGAGGTTGCAAGGCCCTATTTTAGGGGGGGGGGGGCCAAGAATTCTCAACAAATATACTAGACTCTTGCAATTTAGTATTCATACCAACGAAGAAATTCTGGCGAATAGTCAAAACGGAACATATTATCGTCGTCTTCGACGTAGTTCTCATTCAGCAATAGGTAAAGCTCCTTCAGTTCCGCATCATTGTCAATGTTCAACGTGTCCCACGAAAATCCGTCTGGTAAAGAGTAAGGCTCTTGACGAATTTCCGTCACGGGAACGTTTGGCTCAATTACCCCGCACTCGTCCACTTTTTCAGCTGCGAGTGGGAAAAAAAATCAATACCGCAATTCAGATATAATCCAACGCAAACCCACTTATTTTCGGAACAGGCTGAGTATTCCAGAACAGGTGCTCCTTAGGTGGCCCGAATTGATCCACTTCGAAACTCTTCCAGTCGGAAATCTGAATCAATCAACTCTTAAAAAACCATAAAATGCCCACTCTTTTCTCCGAAAACGCACCATTTTTTGATCGGATATTTTCAAAACTGAACAAGCTGTCTGAAGAACCTCGGCAAGATCTGCCGCACCGTCTGCAGCGCCGGATTTGTCCTGAGAATCATCTCCGGCGGCACCGTCTTTCACATCAGGGGATCCTTTGTCACTGCAATCTTCTGGAGAGCCATCTACACCATCCGAAATTCCCTGGGACGGCTTTCTCGATCGCTTGGTTTTCCTAAAAAATTGTTCATGAATAATCTAATTGGAAAACATAAAAAGTGGGTACGTACTTCTTTTTTCGTGAATTTTTCGGTTTTTCGTCCGCATCTTCTTCTGCATCAGCCTCAGTGGCTCTGTCAGGGTCTTCAAGCACAACGTTCGACATTTAAAGTATCGAACTCAAACAAAACTACACGCAAGATAAAATTTCTACTCCGAAAGAAAAATCCATATACTATAATCAACACAAGCAAATTAACACGGATCCACTTCCTGTAATCTCCTTTCCACTCTCCGCTCGCGTCACACAAGCAGGCAGCAATAACCGGGTGGCGATAAGAGCGCGGCCCTGTTTTACCCATCCCTCCATCTCTCTATCCATGCATTAACCATAGATCACTTCCAAATAAATCCGACATTGACGAATTTGAAAGAGAAAGGCATTTTTTGGGCTTACGGGTGATCCAGTAACTCTACTGCGGGAACGAGACTCGTTTGTGACGAGAATTAGCAACCGAGCCGTTGGAAGGCTTTTGGATCATAGATGTCGATCGCGTGAGAAGTGAAAGATGAAGGCATTGGTGAAACATGGCGGCGCCGGGTACTTCTTCCGGGCTTCCCAGCGTGACACTCGTGAATTTTCGCAGTTCTCGGTTGATCGTTTTCTGCGCGGTAAGAGACGGTGGATGAGTGTTATGAATTCGAACGCCAGTCTTGGATTTTATTTATGGAGCACTTGATGCACAATAAGTAGAGTTGGCATCTTCTCCAGCGTCGAGGTTCATGTGGAATTCCGCAGTTACCAATTGGTCATGTAGATATCTTTCAAGAAGTTCATTACATATTTCAACGTCTTGTTGAAGTTGGTGTATTCGTGATCCTGTAGATTTCTTCGGAGTTTAGCACGTACAGGAGTGACCAGTGATGCGAAAGTGAACCTGACACAGGTTGATGTGTGCCATCTAACTTTATTTTGATTGAATCCCGCCTCTTGACGGCCTATTTTGTTTATGTAGATCATATATCTGATGTATCGATGTTCCGATACCATGTGATCTTGAGCTTCTGAACGTAGAACTATTATTCAATCATTGCATTGCTTAACGGAGTCCGAGTTTGAAAATGTCTTCGTCTCTTTCGTCCAGTATGTTGTGCTAGAGGTTAGGTTATCGTTAATTTCAGCGCGCCAATCGGTTCATTTCATAATGGCCTGCCGTGAATGATATGTCCGGGCCTCAGCATGTTGAGCATAGAAACACCTCTCGTAGTTTCGCGCGTTGTGGAATGAAGCAAAATGCTTCAATTATCGTTGCGAATCATCATCCATGGCTTCGAGTGAGAAATCGAAGGAAGAAGCGGAGCTTTTCGTCGGTCAATCCCGTGTCACCCTAGGGGAAATGATTTGCGTCAGCTGGAAATTGATTGACCTGCCCGCCTTGGGTGATTGGATTGGATTGTTTCTTGCTGGTGAGTGAGCCAACTTTTCTTGGAGTGTTCCAATCGTAATGAATCTAGTGATGTATAATTCTGTTCCTGGCTTTGTTGCACAGTATATCAGATACATTGTATACTGCCATGTTCATTGATTTTAATCGTGTCAGATGCGCGTCAAGCTATACAGTTGTATGTAAAACTCATTTGAAGGCATTTTCGAAACCTCTTCGAGAAGGATACAGTACATCTTAATGTCCTGTCATGATGTTGCTCACAGGAATCCCATTAAAATATCTATGGATACGAACCCCTCTCTATTAATGGTTACATTTTTATGTCTTTTTGAATTGCGTTCTTTTATCGTTAACTTCATGGTTGTTTTGCTCGAGGTATCGTGCAGGATTCCCTTTTGATCGATGGATCGATCTAGCTGGTCAGATCCATGTTCGTACCGTATTTCATTAAGCTTGAAACGCCTGACTTTTCTCCAATTTGATGTTTTCGACTAGTTTCTGATTTTTCGTTTGTTTCATGATGCTCTTTGATGTGAACGATGAATCGCTTTTTTTTTTTTTTTAAAGATAATGGGGTTAAGCTGGTCAACGCAGCCAAGAGTACCCATTGCGTTGTTCGTGACTCATAGATCTCTACAATAGTACAATGGATTGTTATATGCGTGATACGTCGCGTTCTTGACCTCTGGAGCCACTCCCTGCAGGGATGACTTCGATGTTCTGTACTACATCGCAGCATCTGTTTCTTTTCGTTTCCTTCTTTTAGCCAGCGGTGATCACAGATCGCCCGTGAGGCCAAAGAAAGAGGAAAAATTACATTCTTCAAGAACATGATTCTGATAACCTGGATGTGAATAGGGAAGCGCGCTCACGAAGATCAGCCCAACGAATCAGTACAAAATACATGCCATGCCATTATAATTCTGAAAACTACAATTTTTCACCTTCCCCTCATTTAAATTGATGAGTGCGACGTTACAAAATATTTTATTTAAATATCTGAGGAACCAAATCCAAGATAATGAAAGCCATGATTCGTGAAATAGAATCAGCGGAGAAATTGTGATCTAGTATTCTAGTCACTACTGCAATGAAGGGTCAGTGCATGCTTTTTGCTTTTCTTCTCTGACTTTAAACTTGCCTCCTTGAAGACATCAAGCGTTTTGCAGCTGTTTCACAAATCTCTAATTCGAATCTGGTTTTTCAGCAAGTACTGAAATTTTTGCCTTGAGCTGCTCTTGTCAATATCAACGGATTTCTCTATCTTTCGGTTTAAATTTCCGGAAGTGCTGATTCGCATTGCAACGCTCAGTTTCTGTTCGTAATTTATTTTTCTTGCTTCGGCAGTTAGTTTTATTGCCTGTCGGTTTCTCTCGGTTTATTTACTTGCGCTTTTTGTCAGAAGTGTGAGTGCTGCGTCTTCCGGCGCGCCGAAGGGAGCCACGCTTCACCGACGGCGCCAGCGAACGAGAAGTTGCTCAGCTTCCGCGATGCGTTCGGATTTTCCGCCGTTTGACGGATGTCGATGAAGAACGTGGTCGTCGGCACTGCTGATGATTATCAGTATGTCCGTGGTAAATGAGGGCGCAACATTACTGCTTGGTCATCGTGACCAGTTGAAAGATGATGCAGAATTATACAGCAATCAGTTCTTCGATATTAACATTTTCGTGAAACCTCTTTTTTAGTTTCTCCCATTTTACGCGAGACAGTATTTTTTTTACTTTAGCGTCAAAAAAGTTGACCTCTTTTGTCAATTTGGCTCCGTCAAGTTGTTTCCGTAGGTACTTCATGTGTGCGTGCATTTTATTCGCGTATTTTTTGTACGAATCGATTCAACGGGAAGTCAACTGCTGTACAGTACCGTACTTCCTTTCTACTATGAAAAAATTATTCGCCTTTGAATAATTTTGGAAAATTTGCTGTACTTGCAGATGTATCAACAGCACGAGGAATGCGAGCCCCGTGCTCATTGTTCGACCAATTTTTGGAAAATGCTAACGAATTTTTTTCTGCGTTTTTCTTGTGATCGCAATCAAACACAAGTTTCTCCGAAAACATTCTTACCTTTGTAAGATATTTTTAGTGATGGATTTATTTTAAATCCTCATGATTCAAACGCGTGTACTGTGAGCTGTTTTCTCACAGAGATGTTTTACAGGTGAAGGCTGCGTGTGCAGATCGAGGAAGTAATGACAAAAATGAGGTTTTGATGCCATTGAACGTATTACACTTCGAGTCTGTAATACAGTACTAGTAATAGTGCGCAAATATTGCGCGGAGCGATTTTCTCTCGGTTTGACCCTTCCACGAGCGTACTGTTCGGGGTTTTTGTATAAATTAAAGCTTGCGTACGTCAAGCACGACAAACTTATGAATGTCGGTTTATCCTGGTAAGTCTTGCCCAATATTGTGCTAAAAAGGCAGCTAGTTTCCCACGCTTCGTCGATAAAAAGGAGGGAAAACTGCGCGTGGCGTAATGAGAATAATAATAGAGGTCGAGCTTCTCCAAATTGGACTCGCAGAGATGCTGGTGCAGCATTTTATACCCAGCTTCCGTCCCCGGAGCCGGGTGTAGGAAAACCCTCCCACGCTTTCAATTTTCCCTGGCAGCCGTCTCCTATGTTTTTCGTTTGACTTTTGGGTCAGGCTTTCATATTCCCTCCGCCGGTACCTGTGAGCAATTGGGAAAAGGAGGGTTTGGTTTGATGCTGGCCAGATGCGCGTGTAAATGAGGGCCCTTGAGCCACGGGCTCCGACCTTGGGAAGGCGCCGTTTATTTCCCCAGCTTCCTGTAGGGAAGATGCTTTTCTTCTTGCCGGGGCACACCGAGGGCGTGTGGGGTGATTTTTTTTCCTTCTACTCCCTTGCTCGTTGTGGCACCGGAAGTTTAAATTACACGCTCTTTTGATGAGTATATTGACGCATTAATTGGGCACCTGTTTCCATTGGCGTGATCTCTGTTGCCCTATTCGATGCGCCTTTTTTTCTGTTTTGCCCCCATGTGTAATCAATTATCTGAGAATTAGTCTCGGCCGTTGCTGGAAGTGTTTTTTTTACTAAGCCATTTTTATTCCCTCTTTAGAATCATGACTGCGTGATGCCAACAAGTGTTGATTATTGCCTTCCTTCGCTGTTCTTGAGCCGCGATTCCGCTTCTGGCATTGCATTTTTTATGTCATTCACTTTATTTTTTGCTGGCTCGATGCTGAACGTTCCGAGCTTTCAACTTATTACAGTACTTTGATTCGAGAGTGGAAAATCACGGATCATTGAAAACCGCTGAGATTTTATACGGCGGGAATAACAGAGATAAAAAACATATCAAAATTTACTAATGGAAAAACAATTCTAGGTTCATGTAACGCATTGCTTGTCTTTCAGTGTTAGGTGGTTGACCTGATTCACGGATGATCGAAGTTCCAATTTTTCTTTCGATAGTTGTTTTCTCTCGTGTGAGTTCGGTGAGAGGAGAAAAATTACTCAGGTGGAACGCAACGTTTACCACAAGTTTCATATGGGTCTGTGCAAAAATCGAGTAGAGTACTGCAGGTAGCTCATCAAATTAGAAGTACAGTATCTCGAGCACATTTCACTTGGAAAGGGTTGACATTCATGCATTGTGTACGAATAATATTCCTACTAGGATATTTACGCTGTAAGCATGTTCTCTTCGTGAACAGAAAATCACTAATTAACATATTTCTGTAATGAAGGGTCGGAAAAGAAGCGTGCAGGAAATACATTCACTGCAAAAATCGCGAAAATTACGCATTGTTTCACTGGGCCTCTTCGGTGTTGTACCTTGATTTCTTCTGAATGTTGTTCTGCAAATTGATGAAAGGATGGCTTAATGAGGGTGTCACAAATTAAACTTTGCCTCATTCGCAATGTTCTGATTATGTGGTCATTCTTTTTCCACTGACGCGTTGTGATCATGTGTGTCTGGCGGAAGCGATGATTCGGTTCAAGTGTTCCAAGTTTTAGTTTCTGAACAAATGAGGGTTCATAATAAATTGTAGCTGAAGCTCCAGTTAGGATTTACCTTAAGCTTTCCCCGTAGGAGAATGGTGGGAAGAAAAGCGAAAGTTTGATAGTCGACCGTGTTAAGGGTGGGGTGTGATCGCATGGGAACGAGAAGGTGTTTGGATAGTTTTCCCCGCACTTCGTATCTGATTTTTTTCGGGGTTCCGAGGAAAGCGTTTTGACAGGAAGGCCTTAATTGAGGACCTCAAGTCTAACCCCCAGGCAGCGCCCTCGACGCCCCCGTTGACCATTGTCCACCCCCAGGAGGTTGCACGAGGTGGGATCCTTCCCGCTTGCGGCCTCCCGTCATTCATTCGTTCATTCATTCCCGCGCTGGGGCAACGGAAACGGAAGAGGGTTTCCTCTCACTTGTTTGGTTGTGGCGAACAACTGCTTCCGGCCATTTTTTAAAACAAAATTTTCTACTGGTTACCCGTTTTCGCACCCCGTGTTTCAGTACGTGTCCCATTGCGTCGTCGTTCTCGTTGCAGATTTCAGTGCGATTTTATTCTCAATCCTTTTTTATTAGGAATAGAAAAATTATGTGTTATGACGGTGGATTTCAAGAACCTTGATAGCTCATTCAGTGCCAGTACCTTTGAACATTGCAGCGAGACAGGGTTTGAGAACATGCAGTGATCGTGCAATTTTCGTCGTTGAAAGTATGATCACTCGACAGCTTTTTTCAATTACGAATTTTTAAGGATTAATCTTCAGTAAGATTATGGCCTTATTGGGTGAATGATTGCATGTCCTTTTTTCGGTTAATTAAATTTTGAATTTAAAATAATGAATTTGATAAAGGTAAATTTTCAAAGCGCGTTTTTACCGCAAATTTTGAAATTTTTTGGCCGATATACAGTACAGTACTGAATTGATCACTGAAAATTAAAAAGTGAAACTCATTCCCCCTCGAAATTTGTGCACTGTTGATGAAACTCGGGATCGTCGTAGTTCTGCTGTAATAACGAAATCACATTTTACCCGATTTTTGGTAGCCTCGGAAAAATATAGCTTGTCAAATTCCGAGAGTCTTAGTCATGTTGGGAGAACATTGAAATGATTTTGTGATGACGTTGTCGAATTGAATGCTCAGGCATAGGATTCTTCCTTTTTCCTTGAAACCGTTCTTCTTGCGTTTGTTGGAAAGACCCGTTCGTCGGAAACCGGAAAGTCATTCTAATATTCGTGGTGTCAAGTGACAAAGTTTTTTTGCTCCGTGTTACCCGAGGAGGGGTGCACAGGTTCTGTCCTAGTGTGCCGAGAGTCGCTAGATGTCGGCGAAGGACATCGGAAGTTCTAATGATTACTGCGTGAATTTTTTCCACCCTCTCTTGTATGAATGTGCAGTGTATATTTTTCGTTTATCGTATGAATCTCGACATGATCCCACATGGGAACCTTGAAAAGACGGGATTTGTTTTCATTAGGAAAAAAGTTTTTTCCGTGTCCATGCGTCGAGGATTATATGCGCGCTAAGTTGGTACATTCTCTTATTCAATTTTTTAGCGGGGTGTGCTGCTGCTTGCGGAAGTTTGTCGTGCGCAGCAGCAGCGTTATCAGGGGCCGGGCCCGGAAATCCCTCGGATTATTTGCTGTAGGGAGGCTGGTGTGAGCCAGTTCGTTTCTTTTTGACACACACACATACAGTATGTGCGTCGGGGGCGGTGACGGGGTGTGCAGGGCAAGCATCATCCGTTCCCTCGCAACAGACTCGGTAACATCGTTAACCGTTTCGTTTTCTCGCTTCCTTCCGGTGCCCATTTAGAAATTGCCTCCCGATTAGTTTTTTGTTTTGTTTTTACTTTTGGTTTGTGCAGTGAAGTAGTTTTTTTTTACAGCATTCTTTTGTCGGCCGGGACGAGCTGACGGAAGGCTCACTTGGTTCGGATTCTTAGAAGATGGTTTTTGTTCCTTGTTCTGTTTGTACTTCCGGCCGATGCGATTTTCCGAACGCGAGATTGTGAGTCGCAGGGGGGCTATTTTTAACTGTATTTTTTGGTAATTATTGTCACGCTTGGAACTTCTCTGGGATGTGTGAATTAGAGAAGATTACTGTGAAACTCCGATTATTCGGGATCAAATTATCCGAATGAACGCGATTTTAGTTTTAATTCATTTGAAGGAAACAAAGTGGTTTGCGTATATCTTGTAATTTTCCTCATGGCACGCTTTCACTGGTACACAATTTTGTCCGATTTGTACATTGTCGTGCAAAAACGGTGTTTTAAAATCTGTGCGGGGATTAGCGCCTCACAGTTGAATAGTTCAACTCGTCCAGAGGCCTGCGTACAAAGTTTTTTGTTAGTTTTCTAATGTGCTGTTCCAATTGCGATGGTGTTCCGTTTTGAATTCAGTAATTTTCCAGTCTGCAGGTATTCTAATTTCGCGTATTTTGGAGGCAGCGAATTTCGCGAATTGATTTCGTCAGATTATAGTCTCGTTTCGTATACAGATGCTGTACTGCGGATTCCTTGAAAATATAAACTCGTATAACGGGGCTAATAATGTTACGAATATTCGATTACAGTACAGTATTATGAAATAATAACTGTGACATGATGAAAAACTTGATCGAACATGACGTAACGTATTCACAAGACAGGAAATCTCAGTGCGCTGTATTTCCCGGAAGTCCTAATGAACTACGAATTTTAATACTGTGTGTTATTGATATTGATTTGTTCATCTTATTTTTAAAATGTGTTAGCTGTCTGAAGCTGTGTGTGGTGATCTAAGCTTTATTCGAATTTTCACGTAAAATTCAAGACAATTTGAGGGAACTCATTTCGAATTTGAAGTACTGTATACAATGCATGATTGGAAGTTTGAGCAATGTTAAGCGTGACCCAGATGAATGAAATGTAAACAGTTCAGTATTGTGTAGTCCTATTGCATAATGTGAAACTTGCTTTTCCGCATTCAAAGGTATGTTCCGAATTTATGGCCATTCGCGTGTCGAAGCTGGATTCGATCATCTCTGGAAAAGTATCAACTTTTTACAGTTCGAGTAAGTCGATTAGGTCACGAGTTTCGAGAAGTAATTGTAATTGTTTAGCGAGATAAGCGTTTGTCCTTGAAACTTTCATTGATTTGTAAACCCTGCGTTGGCTGAGAGGCGGTTTTTTTTTTTAATGCTTGATAAGCCAAACCGATCTGCATTAGAGGGCGTTGACGTGTACGTACGAACAAACTTGACCCAGCCCTTGAAACTCGTGCGAGATGATACGAAGCAGACCATATCCGGTGCGGATTGATACCGTGAATGAAGATCACGACGGCCTTCTCTCATCACAAACCTTTCTTTCCTTTTCGTTACTTTTTTTTTACGATTTATTTAATGAAGTCGAAGTTGAGTAACAAGAATCGTAATGGCAGCCGAGATTACTCCACGACCAGAATCCCTAGCACGTGCTGGGTTTTCATAATGGAGGATAGAGAGCGACTTACGGTATGTAAGCTCTTGTTCATCGCCGGAAAAGTAACGAACGGAATTGCATTACAGTACGGTAGTCACCATTCGATTTCATGCGCCCGCTTTTCCCTATTGTCGCCCCCGCGTTCGGGAGACAACACCCGAGACAGTTGCCGGGAAATGGAATTTCGGGGAGGACGAGACATGTCTGTGTGCGTATGTGTGTGTGTGTGTCGCTTTGCTTGGTTGTTTGTGTTCGGGTCTGCGGGGTCTTTTAAGTCTGTCGAGAAAGTGCAGCAGCAGCGGGGGTTGATCGTGGGGACTGTTATTTCAGCTGCTCTGTTATTCTTGCATCGCGATGTGTGAGTTGGTGCAGTACTTATTTTTGTGTCGGTTTCCGGTGACCCTGAAGTGAGCGGGGATTTTTGCTATTTTGAACCTTGTGTGCTTCCGTGTCTTTTTTTTTCAATTCGCGGGAACAGTTCGTGAGTACCGTATCAACTGTTTTTTCATCCATGCCTCGAATAACCAGGTACAGTATTTTCATCTGAGACGAATTTTGAAACTGAAGGCAAAATTTATGACTGAATTTCTTATCCAGCTCAATTAATTTCATTCTGAATTTGGTTTATTTATTATCTGTGTATGGTGTATTTGGTTCTGTTAGATGATTGAGGATAGCTGGAAGAAGACTCGACCTACCCCAATATAATGAAATCGATGTGTTCGATTATCCGTAGTATTCAACATTGCTGTTATCGCCGATATTATTTCGTCTACTGTTTTTATTCTTGAGTCGCGTTGGGTTTGGTTAGTGCTGTATTAATCTTATGTATTTTCATAAGTTCTCATTGGCCCTGGAGGAAGCATTAAGAACTTAATTTCAGCGTGGTTTTTTTTTTACCTATAACAATTCGTGAATGCAATATATGACCTCTTTCATCAATGTACTAATGAACCACGAGTTTAATTAACTTCGTCCGGAATTTAGTATCAGAAGTCATCCTCCCAGTATTTTATCAAATTGAACTCAGTGTCCCGGATAATCTTTGCTGAATACTGTAATGTCGTATCCTGGAAATTTGCGCACGCCCGGAAAAATCTGGGCATTACTGAAAGCACAATTCGCTACCTCTTGTGAAAGTATCATCGGGAAATATAATATTTTTTCATTCACCGTGCCGAAAATTTGCTTATGCTCAACTTTTCTGCAAGACTGCGTCAAGTTGCACACGTTGAGGAACCTTTCGACCAGATCGTTCGGGATATCAAGTTAACCACGTCTTACTGCAAGTTGGAAGAATTAGTCTCTGAACATTCTTCTAGATCCGGTATTTTCTTTCTTGCCAATGGGATGTTTTGGTTTTGTAAACTCTTTAACGAGTAACTTGTTGGCTGTGTGTATGGTTTATCAACATTATTTTAATTATCAAGATATCATCTTTGAACCTTGACTTTTGTGGTTGAAGATCGCGGTTGGCGCGGACTTGTATCAACTGCTGCATTATGAGAAGTTCGTGCTATTATCTCTTGTATTTGCGTTGTGTAGAACGGGAATTACTCGCACAGTAGATGGATTTCCCATGTCCCTGAGAAACATACAACAAACTGGCATCAGCACAGTATCAGTCACCTGCCTTGGTTTTTAATGATCCCAAGACAATTTCTTTCTGACGTTTTTTTTTTTAAACAGTAGTTTATTTCTAGGACCGGATCCTGTTGATCTGATCGTATTTCCCTGAATTTATTTGAGGGGTTGTGAAATGTCGTACAATCGTCTTTCTCGATTCTCAGTGATTATTTTTCAATCGTTCGGAAAAACAGATGGGGGAAAACCATTGGTTTATCTGCCCCAAGATGATTGAGATTATTGTGTGAAACGTGATTCGACCGTCGTGCTTTTCGGATTGAATCTCATGTGGCTAAATCTTTAAACGATGCTGTATTGGACAACCGTGACGTAGCTTCAATTGACGCTTGTTCACCTCGAAATAACTACTTTTCAACGATTGAAAATGTTTTTATTCTTGGATTTGAGTGTTCGAAAGACGTTCCGCGCGTTCTTCGACAATTCTGTTCGAACTTCAGAAAATTCGTGACGGCCGATCGCGAGTGAACGACGGCGGATCCATTCAATCATCGTACATTTTGTCCTAATTGTAGCTACGCAGTTTCCCGGAAGTGGAACTGATGCTCCACGTCCGGTGAAAATTCCTCAGTCGAGGAGATCACCGTTTCGTTAATTGCGAACGCAACTTACAACGAGGGAAACGTTTGTGTCGATTAAGCAGTCGTTCTCGTGAGATTGCCAGATGCCGGCGCCGTTCATAATTCGCACAGCTGGCGTATGCGCCTGATGGCTACGATACCGATCCATTCCTCCCTTCCCGTACATCCACGACTTCCGGCTGCGGGCGTCATTCATGGTTAGCTTGTGCCGCCGCGTTTGACTTCCGCAGTCAACGGACGCCTCTGGAATTCCAGGTGCGACGACGAGTTGTTTGTTGGTGGCGCTGGATTCATCCCCGCGGATGATGGGAAGTTCTCGTGCGGTGGCGTTCTTTGAGCACTCCGTCGTCTGTTGAAGTGTGATGCGTATTTGTGTGTGTGGGAGAGGAAGGAAGTGAGTTGCGGGCGGTGTGTTCGGAGCTGTGACAGTGCGTCGAAGCTCATCAGCGCGTCGTGAATGGGGTTGTGTGAGGTGTTCTGTGTGTGTGTGTACGAACAGTGCGAGGGGTTTCTCTAAAGTTTCGCGAAGCATGGAAATAAGAATCCGCGTTGCGGCTGGATGAAACATGACGGCCCGTATTTACCATATTGTAAGACACCCACACCTTTCTCTTGAGAGTCGAAAATGATACTATTCTGCCTGCGGTTTACTACTGTATTTTTCATTCCATCCAATCTCTTTCAAATTTCGATCCTCATAGGATTCTGTTAATTCTGCTCACGCGTTAATCACCTGCTAAATTTCCTCACAAACTCCCAGTATAAATCATGATTCGAAGTTTTTGCGATTAACTTGAAATAGGTTTTGCGTAATTCCGTCGAATTTTGGCGAACTGTAATTTTATAGATCAGACGCAATCATGCGAGATAATCATGCGAGATAATCATGCGAGATAATAACGCGAGATAATAACACTCGCAATCTTGCGAGTGTTGAGCACCATCGGATGTTAGACCCCGTAATTATAAGGTTTTGTTTCCAATTTGTTAGGACACGACAAGAGAATTAAGATAAATATTTGATCGAAGTGTTCTTAGCGATGTATTGAGGAGATTGTCAGCCTGTACAATAATTCAGTAGAATCATGCTACTCAGTATGCTCCTAATCAGTAGAGGTTTCACAGATAATTCTGATTATGTACTGTATCTCAATTGTCCTCGGTCTGTAAATATTCGATGGCATTACCGTAATTTAAAATTAGACGAGTATCTACTGTGGTAAGGAATAATTTACCGTCAACTTTCATACGCCGGAATTGAGATTTTTTCTTAACTGCGAGGACTTCTGAAAAGCCTTTCATACGTGTGATTGGGGGGGGGGGGGGGTGAAGAACTCGGTCGCAAAGCGCGGGAATGCGTTTTGCCTCGGTATGTGAAGTTTTGTGTGTGAGGGGGAGAAGAGAGAAAAAGTGAGGCGACTGCGTGGTTTCCTAATGTGGAGGAAGTTTCAGATCGGAGCCAGTGAGTAATTTCCTCCGGCGAATAGTGTTGGGAAACCGGAACCGGTGCCCTGGCCTTTCTGAGGGGCTGCAACCGTTCTCGTTTCCTTTCGCGCACTCGTGAATTTTTCCTTGGTGAGAAGCCCCTTTTTTTCCTGCTCTCGAGGTTTCGCATTTTTCACCGCGTTCCATCCTGTCGGCATTCTGTAGGCGAAGTGCTGTCGCATAGAGGATAAATCAGATGTGGGATGATGTGTACTGTACCACGCTTGATCCGAGGTATTTTGAATTGCTTGACTTCGATGTTCCAGGTGTGAATAGGAGGTGGAGGAATATTTTCTCGACTTATACTGTACTGTAGCAGGCGTATGAAAGCGAGAGCACTTATCCAGTCTTCATCCGCATGTTCAATTTTTTTGAATTCAGTACTTGAAAATGGGATTGCGATCAACCGCTAATAACGAACTGCAGGGTTTTCAACTGTGATTGGATATAATTCCGTTTCATCGACATTACTCGAGTCTCGAAGTACAGTACCTTATCCCGAATAAATGATCTGGCGATTTGGAATACACGTGCCGGAACTGAAGATCATGTGGGTCACTTCGTATCTTATCGTTGAATCAATATAAGGGTGCTGTGGGTGGAAATCTCAGTTAATTGAAGTCATATTTTGATGAAACAATTCGTGAAAATGAACGCCTCGCTGAAGTATTCACGAAAAAACGACTGTAATGCGAGTATCACACCAAAATTTTATTCGTGAGCTTTTAATGAAAAATATAAGATAGATATTTTTGAGGGACGTCTGAATAAAGAAAAATCGAGACTTCTTGAGTGAAGCCGCGTACATGAAAAAATGTAAAATTCCTCTGTACAGTATTTCTGTGATTTTCTGGTACTGTACGTCTATATTTTCAGTTACTTTAATACTTTGCCTGAGTATCTGAGGAAGTGCACAAGGAATGTACGATTTCAGGTCTCAACATTCTTCGAAGGGGTTTCTTATAATAAATGACCGTTACGTGGGTTGCGCTGAAGTACTGTACATTACTGTACTATACTTATCATCGTTGACATTTGTGCAGCAAGCGATTCTCAAGAAATGTACAGTATTTGTGAATGATACTGCCTAGTACTCATGGCTCCTACGCTGTATGTAATTTATTCGTAAGAAAATACGGTAATATACTATATTGTATTACCATCACGCGCCTAATGCTCGTAAAATAGTTTTGTATTGATCCATTCCAAATTCGTTGATTGTTCTTCACACAAAACTTCATCCTTCTTAGAGAAAAAGAACACAAAAATTGGGAATACGTCATTACTATTGAAATAAAAATTGACGTGAGCAGTGATTCAAGCTGTAGAATTGAAGCGCTTTTTTACTGGAATAAAATGCACACCAATCATTTGGCATCAGAGATACCCTGTGGAACTGGGAGAAAAATCCAGCAACCAACACAGACAACATCTAATACTACTTGGAAAAGTGTCTCCTTATTCTGCCTTCAGACAGAAGATGAAAGAAATGAACAAAAGTATCTTAAAATTTCAAGGATATAAGAAACATATCACAAGCGGAAACCAGACTTCGGATGATTTTTTCGAAGAGAAAATAATAGGAAATGAACCATTGCTCTTGGAAAAATACAAAATACACTTGAGTTTTCATTTTAAAAGTGAAAATTATAAAAGAAGTCGAAAAGTTTGTGCTGAAAGCAATACAACATTTTAGATTATTTTTCTGGCCTGAAAAAATTTTCACAGCTTATGACATGGAGGGAGAATTCTCAAAAAAACTGGAAAGTTTTCACCAATCACGCATTAAATCTAAAAAATTGTATAAAGAGCTGGAAAAATTCCGGAGCCTTACGATACCATGTGGAAAATCATTTTTTTACAGTGGTACGGTACTTCTCTAAAAATGTCCGAAGTCAATCAGAAGTGGGACAACCCTTGTACTGTATAATAAAATATCGAAGTGCTATTTTGAAGAAGAAAAAAACTAGCCAAAACGCAGAACAGCTTCCCACATACAGTAGCTGTAAGAATGATTTGAAAAGTTTCTGGAACTGCGGTATTCATATCCGCGTGTACACGAAATAATCGTCTTACTCTCAGATCGGTGCCGGAACGACCCTGACTTCGGATTAAATTTCTACCGTGAGTTCCGCATTGCTTCGGTGTTTATCCTCATTCAAAGCCGCTCGAGAGATGAGGAGTGTGTGCAAGTAGCAATAGTGGGTGGAAATTGCTTCGCGGTTCCCCTCTACGAGTACTATTTTTCAGTGCATGAATTCGTACGTAACGCGTTCGGGGCCGAGCTTCATTATGATTTGAGTTCACGGTCGCCCCGGTTCTTCCCAAAGGTTTTGTCAAACCGAAGTTTTTGCGAAGTTTTATAAGGTTTAATAAAGCACTGGAGGCGAGTTGTGCATTCTACGAGAAATTTGCAGCCAGGTCTTCAGCACATTTCTCAGTTTCACGCGCACATTTCAAGGGCTGTAACTGGCTCCAAGCACAGAAAAATTTAAAACCTGATTTTTTGGGAAATGCACGCGTAGGGATATGTAATATAGACACGAATTAAAAAATTAAGACTTGCCAAAAACCAGCGGGCTCTGCTTTTTAATGACCCGAAAAACTCTCAATATTAAACTTAACTAGTATGAAACAACCGTACTGTATAACCATTTGAATTTACCTTTCATTTCTACCGTAGTGAATCTTTCTGACTCGGTTCGAATTTATAAATTGTTTGTTTATTGAAAATCACTCGGACTCATCGTGTAGAATGAAATCATTCCGAGTTTCCGTCTCAAATAGCGACAGAATCCGCCGTTTTCTCCTATACTTGAAGTTCATGGTCTCTTTTTGTTGTGAGATTCACAATTTATGATTACTTGAATATTCCTGGTGCTTGCTTCATCTGAATCGATCCAAGTATGTGACGGTACTTCGTTGCACATGACAGAGATAATTTCCGTCTTTTCATGCGATCAAAAATTATTTTCGCGTGCAACCAATTCTTGCGTGTGCGTTGAAGGTTGGGTTCTCCACTCCCTCAAGCAAGTCATTTCCTACCTTTCGATTCAGGATTAAATCGGTGTTCTCCGAGCGATTCCGCGTTCGTGAGGCCGGTACGAAGTCATTTAAATCCACGAGTCATTATCTCCGGTAATGAATTTGTTGCGTAGTTGGATCATTTTTTCCTGTGCCGAACAGGAACTAGTTTCTGCGTGCATTCGATGATCATCATATGCAATTGTTCCTAAAAGCGTCGCATTTATTTTCATTAATTCTTTGGGGGGTGTAATTGTGAGCCATTTTTTTCTTTCTCCCTAAGAGGGTGTGCGTGTGGGGGCAATTTAAGCGTGCAGATGCGGTTTCTGAAGACGTAGTTTTCACGCGTATTCATTACTGAAAGCCGTGGTGTCATTATCGTCCGAAAGAAACCCAAGCCGGCAAGAAATTATGCGTCTCGTCGGTTCTCGTGAGCGGGCAGCCTTTTTTCTCACGATGGGTCCCGGCTGATCAGGAGTTCCACTTCCTGCGAGGTGCGGTTTTAATTGCGCTTCGTCGTCGTCCTTAAATGCTGGGAGGAAGTTGCGACGGCATTATGTTTTAGTGTCGGCCTTTTTTTTTCAACTTTAATGATAGCGAAGGAAGTTCGCATGCGTACATCTGCCATCATCATCATCATCGTCGGCGGCGACGGTGGCGGAATGCGCCTGGTAATCCGGAATAACGGCTGTCACTTTTAATTGGCCGTCTTCCGCCCGGAACTGCGTTTCTTACTTCTTTGGGGTGTCGTCTTGTGCGGTGAACGTTTGCCGACGCTGTGCTCTTTGGTTGAGCATCTGCCAATTTCGGATCAGAGAGGTGTCGTGGATTGCTGGGTTTGACTCCTGCTTGGAGAGGGATTGGAAACCCTGGGTGCATGGACGTCGGTGTCATTGGCGTGTGCGTTAGACATTCCAGGGGAATTCTGAATGGAAAGTCGAGTTGCAAAAATGAAAATATGCTTGCGTGTCTTCCGAAATGCATTCTCATGTCGCTTACCGGAAGCATTGGTCAGCAGCATTTTTTTGATGAAATTGAATCTTCATCGTGATTTTTCATTTTTTTTCTGTCACCGCCGCCGTTTTTTGCCGGTTTTGTTCTGACATGATGTGTCCGGGAATCGAGTCTTAAATCGTTCTGGGATATATAAAAAGGCGTAGAGCAAGTCCCCGTTCATTCGCGCTGAATATTTCTCCAGTGAGGCTCTTGCATAAGCACATTTTTTAATGCTGTACGAGTAATTGAAATATTTGCGGTTCCCTGTTTCTTCCGCCTTTCCACACTCAAGAGAAGTAAATCATCCGTTCTCTTGAGTAGCGACGAGTCTGTTAGTACTTCTTCCAATGTTTGCAAGTGTCACGTTAAACGTCACCGAAACGGAAGTTGCCGACTTCAGAACACATTTCCGTTCAAACATGGATATTCCTATGAACACTTTTACTGCAAAAATATTTCGACCGCAGTGATCGAGATTTAACGAGCGATAGATCGCCCGCAAATTTATTGAACCTGCGAAAGTGACGGGCAAACCTTTTTTAAGTGATCAATCTTCGTCAAACTTAATTCCAGTGAGGATGGCATTCATGAACCAACCCTCGTATTCTTTCATTTCTATGCTTGCTACTCGCATGTACAAGTGGATTTGAGGATCTGGAGAACGATTTCAGTTTTAAACTCGACTTCCTCCTATTTTCCGAACTCAAAAAAAGTAAATTGTCAGCTCTCTCAAATAACGAGTTTTTTGTAACAGTTCACGATGTTTCCAACCCCCGGGATTCGTGACGCACGCATCGCTGTCCACAGCTGCAAAGTTTTTTGGGTGTGGAACGTTTGATGTTCTCGTTGTTATTCAAATCCTGGGTTCATCTTTGTTTTTGTGGTCATGGGGTTACACGTCGCCTGCTGCATCCGTATTCGAACGTCACTGGGTTACATTCGGGCGTGTTGAGAAGCGGGAATTGTTTCCGGTGGTCACGCGGGTATCCGGAAACAACTGGATGTGCATCAGTCCGTTCACAAAATGGTTTTTTTTTGTGTTTCTTTCCTGTCCGATGTTCGCCATGTGTTAGTGTCCCCTGTGATGAATGAAACCTCGAGTTTCATTCACCCCATTTTTTCTCCAGTTTCCTCTTTTTCCTGCTTTTTCCGCGGAGAAGGCAAGACGCTTTTCTCACGGGATGAACGTGGACGCGGTTGAAGGACGACAGAACGCAGCGGTGCGTTCTTGTAGAAAATTGAGCAACGACGACTGACTAGAAGCGTCGTGGCAGCAGACCGGAAGTATTGTTTCTGCTGGTTCGCGTTTTCCATTCCAGCATTCGGCGCATCTTTCCGCTGAATTCGTTTTCAATCGACTGGATGAGAAGCAGGAGCCATTGAGGTCGTGTTTCCAGGCAGGTGCGGTATTTTTCGTTTCCGAGTGACGTATCCGTTTCCGTCCTCTTTTTTTTTGACACGGTTTCGCCGGGGGTGAACGGTTTTTCTGACATAAATGCTGACGGGTTTCGCGTTGATGGGCGTTGATGTCGCAGGCACGAATCCACTTCCGGATATTTTCGACGCAGGCATTTTGTACTGGGAGCGATCGGTTGCAGTCCGACAATGACAGAGTTGTCGGTAACTCTGGGGTCGATTGTTCTGGTAGGGACAGTGCTACTATCGTGCTCCGTTCCAGAATTTTTCGACTGGGTAATCTGGGGCTCTTTAGTATGGGGAAATAGACTCATGAGAAGCTCATACGTTTCATCAAACGTGTGGATGTATAATAAAAGCTGGCTGTTTTTATATCAAATTTACTAATCTCAAATATGTGTACTTCTGGTCTTGAAACCTAGCATAAAAACCACCTGTCGATCGTTTTGCTCGCAAGGATTTTTCTCTTTTTCTTTAACTTTGAGCAATTATTGAATTTACGACATTTTCTCAGTGCGAGAAGCTGAACAAAAGTTCGCTGAAATTTTATTTCTGTTTAGAGATCTAAGAAGAAATATTGTGAAAATCGTGATGGTAATTGCTGAGAAATATAATTTTTGCCAAGATGAAGAAACTCCCGTATCCTAGTTTCAAAATTTTGAAGTAAATGCCTGGATTTAGTACTTCACGATAACCACCGTTTTTCGTGATAATGGCCAAGATGTCTAGGGAATAAAATATATCTGATGATGAACGAAAAGTGAGTTACTCAAGGGTAAAATTATTTATTCGTGTGTGGCCTCATGTGATTCGACAAATATTTGCCCATTCTGCATTTGGATGAGCAGTGCAGTTTCCGCATGTCCTTCTAAACTTCTCTAGAAGCCCTCGATGATTTATTTTTAGGGTTTTTTTTTAAAGCTCAAATTGCTGATGGGTTTCGTTCATTTCCTGTCACAGTATATTGTCGTGTTATATAAAATTCTGACTGGATGTCAAGTTTTTTGAGGATGTGTATCTTGTCGATTCGCAATTATATGAGCCACTCGTGAGTCCGAAAACTTATCTAAATACAATTAGAATTTAGACGAGAATAATCGCCATTTTTCCTGAAGTTGAGACATTCCTATTCATGCTTCTCTTATAATTTCTGGGTTTTCCTTTCTCTTCCTTCATCTGAGATCTCCCAGTAAAATTGCCGGTGGTATCCAGAGAAAGCACAGGAATATGCCCCTCTTTTAGAATGTACTTTCCGCTGCGTGCGTGAAACCCCGTCGTTCGGGTGTTCCGTGGCGAGTCGGAAAAGACCCCACAGCCGGGGTGATGTTGGTAACTTCCGAAATGCGTGTTGAGCGTTCGGAGAGGATGCGCTGCTCAAGTCTGCCTTCGGTAGTGGTGGCGGTGGTGGTACAGTGGTAGCTGTAGTGGTGATGGTAAGCGGGATGATGCGTTCCATGCGGCGGAACCGAGGACTCCCAGGGCCTGTTTCCTTTCCTTCCTCCCCTCACTCACCTCCCAGCAACGGGGCTCTTGCTTCCTCGTTACCCGCCCTCGCATGCCGCGCGCTCGTCAGGTCGTCGGCGCCGGCGAAGAAGCGGAAAGGAAATGAATGGGAACCGGAAGGAGAAGCGGACGCACGCGGCGGTATCGATACAGCGGGGCGTATTATGAGTAGAAGTCGAGTCGAAGAGGGAAAGGACAGGAGGAGGAGGAGGGGGAGTGAGGCAAACTGGTCCGAGTTTTCTTTTCGCGGCGACCGAAATTTTGTGAATGGAAATAGAGAGAGAGAGGACTCAGGTTCTTGGCCTCTGGCCAGGTGCGTCGTCGTCTTCGTCGCTGAGAAAATTATATCTTTTGCTTCGTTGGTGTGGGAGAGATCCATCCGACAGTGTCGCTATAGCGTTGTGTGGGTGTCAACGGACGGCCCGCGCGGTGCACGGTGCCCTGCGAAGAGGAGCGAGAAGAGGTGAAGGAGTTCTTGCCGAGTGGTGGAGCTTTTGAGGCGAGGACTCACTTGGTTGCCGGGCTCGCAGTTGAAAGGGGGGAAAAAATTAGTTGAGGTTATGTTGACGTGACCATGATTGCGAGGGACCAAGTGTAGGAATAAAATAACAAAATGAATCAACGTGGCTTGCGGATACCTGTGAAGTGATTTTTAATTGCAGTGCGAATCGTTGTAGGATAAGTCAGTTCCCGTTTTATCTGAGAATGGGTGTGTGCACCGCGGATTACTTATTGATACGATTGATCGGGATCAACTCATGATCCGACGTGGAATTCTATTGTGTTTCCTTCTTTATTTTTCGAAACGTGTACCCTAATTGAAGGTGATGAATATCGATCAAACTCGATGGCCCGAAGACGGAATTTTACATGGCAAATAATCCGATAAATAGTAGCGCGAATATTTTGGTTTTCGTGGCATTTATTCCATTCGATGTCATGAGTTAGATCAGTGGTGCCCAACTCAGAAGTGGCCAAGGGCCACATTTAAATAATAGAGCATTATGCGGGCCACAAAGGAAAAAGGTACAAGAAATGTTGTACAATATATTGTGTAATTTCTGGGATGGTTGAAACTATTCTACTGTATTTCTTTACACACAAATTCAAATAGGATTTCAGGATTTTCATTATCTGGCTTTTTTCATCTACAAACTTTTTTGATACATTTTTACTGATAAACTTCAACTTGTATCTTCATTACTTCATGATGACTGAATTTTTGTTCATGGAATCATAATATATTATACTGTAATATTCAATCTGCATAACTTTTCAAAATGATGCAACTGAAGTCCAAAAACAAATAAGCAACTGGCAACTGAAAATTTGGAGTGATTTTAAATGTTGAGACTAATTTTGGCTGAAGCAAAAATAAAAGCCTGTGTTTCAGAAAGTAGAGAACTAATGTGAGGAAATATGGTCTCTAATGATTTCATGCAATGCATAACATTCCTTTAAATTTTTAAAAATTGGTCTGTGTACAAAGAAGCAATAATGAATCAACCTCCCTACACATCAAATGTTCAAGGCCTTTTTGGGATGGTCAAAGCCAGGATATGTGTTTGGCATGAAGTTAGGTGATGTGGGGGATTTTCATGAAGTTTTTATTAATCAATGAGCCACTTGAATTCACATTTGGATCTAGGATGAATCCAGACTGACAATTTGAGATACGGGAAATGTGAGACAGACATTTTTGGAGACAGGGACAATATGAGACAGAAACTTCTGGAGGCAGGGATTATTTGAGGCAGATACATTTTATAGGTGGGGATAATATGAGACATTTTGAGATAGAACCATTTTCAAAAAGAAAGTGGGGGATCTGAGGACAACCAGGAAGTGTGCAATTGAAAACTCCCTAAAAATCACCAAGAATCTGAAGAAAACCAGAAAGTGTGTATGTATAAAAATATATCTTGTGTGCAGAGTTGCTTTGGGCAAGCCTCAAATTGTCCTTGTCTCAAAATGTCCATGTCTTCAAGTGTCCCTGTCACTGAATTGCCTTGGCTCAAATTGGCCCTCTGTGTCAAATTGGACCTCTGTCTTGAATTGGCCCTCTGTCTCAAATTGTCCCTGTCTCATATTTTTCCTAGTCTCAAATTGACCCTGTCTCATATTTTTCCTTGTCTCAAATTGACCCTGTCTCAACTTTTCAATCTCAATTGGCCCAGTGTTGAATTGTCTTTCTCAATTTGTTCATGTCACATACGCATTTTTACAAGATTCTCTGTTAATGTGTTATTTTTTCATGCCATTTAGAAAAGTAAGCTACTGTAGATCCTATCCCTATCAAGAGATACAATTAAATAAAAAAAACACAACAGAAAATGCTGGGGTGATATTTAAATTCCAAGATTGCATAACCCTGCCCTTTCATTTAAAAAACAGAACCACTGACATCACAAATTAATCCATACTGTTCTATTGGTCTTTCTTGTTACAAAGAATTGTTACAATATTTGTGAAGCCCTAATATATCAAGATTGCAAAACCCTGCCCTTTCATTTAAAAAACAGAACCACTGACATCACAAATTAATCCATACTGTTCTATTGGTCTTTCTTGTTACAAAGAATTGTTACAATATTTGTGAAGCCCTAATATAATTACTAATCAAAATTGCAGACTGAAGACGTCTTGAAAATTTTGCAATTTTCACTTTTTTTGGTCTTAATTTTTTGGTGGTGAGCTTTCATGCTGTCGTGGCGGGCCAGATGAAAAGCCTCCGCGGGACAGATCTGGCCCGCGGGCCGTATCTTGGGCACCCCTGTTTATATCATAGAATAAAAATTTAAAATACTTGACGAAAATAAATTTGAAACGGTTTCTTCGCGTATTGAAAGTTTTAACGCGGCTTGAACGAAACTCAGACTCCTTAATTTTTTCATCACCACGCAGATGTTAATTTTAAATAAATTTTGATTTATTTTGTATCTTCCGGACGGAGATAGAGCAGTACAGATGAAATAGAAAATTATGCAGACAGTTTTGTTTCCTCTGGTCGATTTTGAATTTTTACAATTTTAATAGAATCTTGAACAATTGTGAGGATCTGTTGTTTTTGTCGCAAAGATAAACAGTAGTATTCAATTTGTCACGCAAAATCAGAGAACCCAAATTCTCAGAAAACTCATCTTCATTCATCTCTGTGAGAATCAAGAAAGACCTTGGTTCTCAAGTTTCTTTCAAAGCCTTCAAGGCTGTTTTTTATTGCCAAAATCCTGTTGCTGTTTTTTTTTCTCCTTGGAGGACAGTTTTCCTGTTTTCCAATTCTACCAGAAAAACTTCACTTCTTTCAGAACTCTTGCTTGTGTCACTCAAGAGAACCTTGCAAATATTTTTTTGTGATTTCGAATTATAACAAAATTAGAATAGGGTGAATTTTCGCCCCGGTCGCAGCCCGACCAAATTCCTTGTTTCATTTATTTCTAAACATTCCAAACTTACACTTTCTTGAATCATTCCTGACAGTTTTCCTGTAACCAGAATTGACGCGAGCTCCTTTTTTTTTTTAAATCGATGTGCTAATTTATTAGACTAAAACTGAATACAATTTGCCAACGTTTCACTCAGGAAATGTATGCGACTCTGCGACAGCCTGTTAACCCATAGAAAGATACCCGAGTGATGGGAAGGAACCAGAAAATGGGCCTCATTGACTGCTTCCGAGTGATTGGATGCCTTGGTGAATCGATCACTTGTCACAGCTGTCCCTTCGAAAAAAGCAAACAAAAAACAAATGCGACTCTTCCAAAAAGTTTCGTTGTCCGTTTATTTTTTGTTACTTTCCATTTAGTACCTCAACGATGGTTTTTTTTCGGGGGTTTTGGTGATCGTAAATTAGCAAATGTGTTTCTAAATTGTGTCTACTGATGTTTTGCGTTGGTTTATGCTTCTGTCGGGGTAATATTATAAGTTCCGCATGTTTCCGGTGTGGTGAAGATTTCCCTAATATGGACTGATGGGAAAATTGTTCGTAAATTTTTTTAGTTGCAATTTCTTGGGTTAACTTTTGACGTTGAGAAAAAAGCGGAAACGGAAGCTTATTGAGTAATCTTTCGACCGATGTCATATTTATGAATTATCAATGGATGTCTTTGAATAAAATTCACCCGAATTAAAAATTGCCGAATGCAATTTGGAATGCTGACCGCGTTTATAGAATAATCGTCCCAATTTTGCGCGGCCAATGAAAATATTTCGTAACTTCAGCATTGCGAATTTTCATTTTTTTGCGGCGATGTCGTAAACCTGTTCGAGAATTTTCTTTCGAAAATGTTCCAGAACTATTTCAAGGGAATGACGAAGAAAAATATATCGATACCTCATGACAAAAAAAAAAAAGTGACGTGTTTCGGCATATTTTTTTGCAACTTGTTTTTTAGTAAGATCAATCCGAAAAGCGCAGCGTTTTTTTGTTTGTTTGTTATTTTTTAAAAGCCTCGATTTAACTTGCTGAGAGAAAAATGCTGGTATAAGGAAGATTTTCGTTCGCAGCACAGAAACAGGATTTGTGAAAGACTTCGAATATTCTGTATCCCTGCATTATTCTATTCGGAGGACATTTTCACAGTATCTCGAGGCTTTTCTCGTTTCGGTGGATGAAAAATAGCATGGTAAACATTTTTGGGATGCCCATGCTCGCAGCAGCTAGGGAAAAGGGACACGGAGGGTTGCAGTGGGTCCCAGTGGGTTATTGGCATCGGCCAGGGAAGTGGAAAGCGAGTTGATCAATCTTCCGTGTTCTTCTCCTGTTGGTGCCTGGGTCGATGCAATCGAGACCAGGAACACTTTGCAGCCAGTTAACTTCCCGTGGGTGGAAAAGCTGCCATTGTTGTCCGAGGATTTTTATTTATTTTTTCCATTAATTTTTCCACATAATTAATGTCTGAACCCGCATTGTTGTAATTATTTTATTTCAATTCTGGTGCACCGAGAGGCAAGTACGGGAGAAGGGTTAAAAAAAATCTCGTATTTATTTGAATATTCATGCTGAACTCCTTCACGTGGAGGATTTTTATTTTGAGAATCAAAGAAAATTATTTGCAAGGGTAATGCCGTTTAGTACTAAATTCATGTCTCTTTTCATTTTATTTTGTAACCGAGTTTGAGTTCCCGACGCATTATTTTGGAATCTGAGAGGATAAATCAAATTCCTGGAGCGTGTCCTATTTTTTTTAAATAATCAAAACTCATTTTGAGTTCATTTTATTTTTACGAAAATTTTTACAGAGTGGGTTTTCATAAATGATTAGTTAGTATGTCATTTAATTTTTTGAAACTCGGCCACGAAACAATTATGAAATTTGTGATGAGTTCAGGTCAATACAAATGTTATAAAAATGAATAGTACTGTTAACGATCTATCTCATGAAAAGTTCATCGTCGAAATGAAAATACTGTATGTTATCCAAGAATTGGACTTGTTAGTCAAATGTTTGCGGCTAATTTTTCAATCACTTTCAATCTTGTAAAGTATCAATTTTTTTTTTTACCTATACGCGAAAAAACTTACCTACTGAAAATATTTCTTCCAGTTTTGCAATGGGCGTCTGAAAATCGCCGAATTAATTGTTTCAAAGTGTTGAATTCCAATTATTTCTATCGAGTCTAGAAAAGATATGTAAGAAAAGTCTATGCTTCTTCAATGAAAAAATTCAATCATGAATCGAGTTGTCCAGAAACCGTGGAGAAGAATAATAAAAATTCTGAAACTATTTTTTTTCCTTTTCGAAGATCGTTTGTCAATCGTAACTAATTTTTCCCCCCGTCAGAAAATAAGGGATTTTTCGTCTAGAGATGGAAGATGAAGCTTGAGAGGCGAAGCAACGGATGAATGTCACAATGTTCGTTACATTTATTGGTGTGTGAGGTGTGAAATGATGTTATGTGGGCTGCGGAATTTGATTAGGTCTCATAGTTGATTAGCGCAGACGTGATTATCGCGTGCACCAAGTCGTCAACCCCGCAGAAGAATCTTTTCCTCTTACACGATGTGAATGTCTTTCTAGACCCTAGAGGAAGCGCATTCGTTGCTAGATTAATAGAACAGGAAGAAAAAAATGTATTCCGAAGGGGTTTCCTTCTCTAGCTCTGACGTGGGCATGATTCATATATTTTCAGTTGCGTTTCTTTCCGTGGGGCATTTCGAGGTTTATTGCAGCAAAAAATGTGTCACGCACTGTATGCGGATGTTTTAGGTACACTTGTTTGGGCAGGATTTAAAGAGGGTGCTGTTTTGTATGTAAATTTAAAAATTAAAACATATAATCGACATTAAAAAATATTATGATGATGTCTTGAGCATTAAGCTGTCTCTTTTGTTTGCATCAGAGAAAATGTTTATAATTGTCTCCAGAGTTGTTTCAGCATTACATTTTATAGCGGGAGAAATACAAAAAAATACAATACAGTAAAGTACTTATAATACGGTACATCTCTTGATTTTTGAATAAATGTTTCAAGGTAAACTGATGGTCGAAGGGAGTTAAAGTATTGATAGCATAATTTCCCCTATTTCCCCAATCCCCTCAAAGTATTTCAAGCTTCACAATTTTCTCGACTTCATGGATTGACAAAAACAAGGCGTGAACTAAAATGTAAAAAGGTTTTGGATCATTGAAAGCTTTCGACGCATTTGCAGGTGTTTTGGTACTGAAATTCTGTCTCTACCAGGAATTGCTTGGAGATTTTCACCCATTTGCGCAGCACACGACGATCCATAATGTAAATAACTTCCCCTCGAACTTCAAAGCAGTTCTCAAGCAAGTGAATTAAACTGAAACTGTTTCGTATTCTAAATCTGGCCTTGAACCACGAGGACAGAAGTCTTCATCCTCTTGTCAGGTTGAATCTGGTTTGTTCGGAACTATAATTCACGGAATAGCTACTGACATTCCAACGTATTGTGACGTTCGAGTCTCAAACATGACATTTTTTCCGAGATTCAGACAACTTCAAAGCCTAGAAAGCTTTCATATCCATGATCATTGTGAACATGTTGATATCACGATTTTATTTCCATCTTCGAGTTTAACCTCCCTCAAAGTAGAGCTTTCAAATTTTTCATTTTATTAAATTTGGAAATGAAATGTTCTTCCGCTGTTTTCAAAGCCAGAAATGTTAAAAGGCCTTAGGTGGCGAAGAAATATCCGGAATATTCTTTCCGATCCAGATTGTGGAGTGGATTTGTATTTATTTGCTGCTGAAAATTCATCATATTTATCCCTGTCTGGCCTGGCGTGAAAAAAATGAAAAATATAAGCATTTGACGTCGGTAATCATCAATGTCCATTGCGTAAAGAAACGGTGTCGTTTTCTAAATCAATTACTTCATCCTGATAAAATCCAGCTCTTTTGAATCTACTTGTCCTTCAAAATCCAGTGACAATTACCTCAGGCTATCCATGGACTCTCGTCCGCAATTTCTCTTTCACTACTGCACTGAATTCAAGGTACTAATACTTTTGCTATATTGAATTGTTGCAGAAATAAATTCTTTCATCTATATTTAGAAACAAGGTTTTTGAAGTCACTGTTTGCACCAAAAGCTTATGTGCATCAGTGAGATATGAATCTGGCATGAAGGTTTTCCAGATTCTTATCACCAAAAAAAAGTTAGGTTCAGAAAAGTGAGAATATCTCAAGATCTGTCAATCGGGTCAATTTTTATATGATACAAGAAAAGTTGAAGAACATCTTTTGCTTCATTTTAAAATGTTATGAAATTTTCTAAGTGTAAAATTCTCAGAGTTATTTGCTTTGGAAGTTTGCGTGTCAGGAATTGCACCATAGGCAAAGCATATTTTCTTTGCTGATTTTATCTCTTTTTGAAAGTGAGTTTTTATTGCACAATGCTAGATTGTATTTGCTGATTGTGTGTGTGATTGTTGTCTTCATGAAACCTGTGATCAGAGACAATAATATGAGTCCTCTTTTAACATCCAAGGAGTGAGGATGCTCCAGCTTCTTTCATTTTTCTGCAGTCATAATGTAGTTTTGTACTTTTAAAATTAAATCCNAACATCCAAGGAGTGAGGATGCTCCAGCTTCTTTCATTTTTCTGCAGTCATAATGTAGTTTTGTACTTTTAAAATTAAATCCCCTTGGAGGCTGGGTAACTGCCTCAGCACTCAGATGTCTCTTGCATCTGGAATATTTTTAATGCAGTTTAAAATCTGCAATAGTTTTGGTCCTTCGAGCCGGATTGGTGAGGACATTTTTGAGTGCAATGAAGTGAAAGAAAAGTGCAGAAAAGAAGTCAGAGTGAAGTAGGGGAATTTTGTGTCAGTTTCACATCATAGGTCCTTTGCCAAATTTTATGTAGACTGCTGTGGAAGAAGGAAAGCCTTCTGAGATGGCACATCTGAGTCTGACATATAAATTTGGGGGCAATTGTAAGCCTGACATGGTGGTGATAATTGTGCACAGATTCCATAAATTTCTGGCTTTCAAAATTTTGGCTGCAGTATGCATGAAGCTGAGAAAAGGTTGCTGGGAAGTGCTGTGGAAAAGAAGGTGCAGCCCCCTCAAGGAAAGAGAGCAACAAAAGTAAGAGTGAGAGCTTCAACCAGAAGGAGGTAGAAGGAAAAAGAAGGTGTGAGCTGATGGTTTGTGGATTAGCTTGCTATTTTATTTTTTATGAAGGGAATGGAAAGGATGTCTTGGTGAAAAACAGGGCATAATTTTAATATGGAAGATGTGGATGAATTTTAGTCAATTGATAGCATGTGCAGGTGTGATGTTCTAGCCAGCACATACAAGATGGATGCTGAGTTCAAGGAAGTGGACAACTTGGCAGAAGGTGTTGCAGTCAAAAAGAAGTTGGTGTCTGCAGCAATTAAGGAAAGACCCAAGAAGTGGTGCATCAAGGATACCATGGGAAGAAGATTTTGAATGTTATGTATTTCTTTGGTTTGTGCTCTGCAAAAAGAAATGTGAAAGTTGTAGATGTGCTAAAGGAAATCAAAGAATGTGGGAGGAGGAAATGTGATTGAGTGCCTAGTGTGGAAATGTTTGGCAAGGAATGTGTAAGCCTAAAAATGGGTACTCAAGATTTGGTGGTGATTGCAATGGAGAACAAGCTCTAAGGTGTAAGGAACTGTGGAACATAAGTTTTAAGATGAAAGTGTAAGGGAAGCAGTTACCTTTGAGATTCTCAGGCATGCCATAAGAAGCCAGTCTTGATATGAAGCCATTTCATGGTGAAAGTATTTCTAGTTCATGCATCCCTAAGGAGTCAGCAACATGTATCAAGTCCCTATATCTTCAAGTGTATGACTGTGAGTGATTCTTGAGACTTGCAGGAAAGTTGAATGTGTATGTTGAAGGATGTATTGCTCAAAGGATAGTTTCAGGGGAATGTTTGAAAACCCATGTACTGTTCAGAGGTTGTTTACTGCAGGTTTTAAAAATAAAGTACCTGTAGGAAGAAAGTATGATTTACAAGCTATGAGAAGCTTTTCCAATTTGGACTTAGTTGGTTGAAATGTGTTTGAAGTGCTGTAAATAGGGAATTTATGAGAAATCATTTCCTGGTTGATCTCAAGAGATGCTCTCTGCTTAATCAAGTAGGCAGTGGAGTGAGAACAGTCTGGAAAAATGATTGGACTAGCAAAGTAGAGGTTAAATTCTTTGAAAGTGTTTGATGCTATTAGTGCTAGGAAGTTCAGCATCTCAGTATAGCATTTAAGGAAGGTGAAGGCTGTAGCATGGTTCATGCAGTGAGGATAAATGCATAATGTTAGATGATTCAATTCACTTTCTTCCTCAAACAAGAAGAGGGCAAGAAAAAGGGGGTGATGAATTTGTCAAGAGTTGTGTTAAGTAATCAGATCAAGGTAGTGACCTTAAAGTCTTGCTCTTCAGTGCAAAGCAAGTTGTGTAACTGAGAGTAGTGAACATGTTGGTTAGGGGAACCACAAATAAGCAAGGATGTGGGGATCCTCCTAGACTAGTAAGTTTAAGGTAGTCTAGGTCTGTTTTGAGAAGAACTTGATTACAAAATTGTGCTTACTGCTAGTGCCAATGTTATGAATGTCTTGTGGCCTCAATTAGGAAATACTGAGATTGTTTGTTCTTCTATTGCATGCATTTGAAAAAGCAAAAGAATTTGTATGTTTGTTTTTTAGAATTTCAAGTAGGTGAAGTTTATGATGTCTTGAATTGGTAACATTATTGGAAGACCAGCCAAGAGAATGCGTGGATTTAGCTTGTTGGGATTGGACATAAGAAGGTCTTGAATATCCTGATGCTGGGAAAGAAAGGAATTGATATCTTAGCAACTGATGGAGAAGAAGTGCTTTGGTTGAATGAGTTGCATTTTAATCAAGAAAGGTTGATGGGAATTTCAGTGTATTTGAAGTGAAATGATTGCTTTTGTTTTATGGTTGGACACAATGGAGCTTTTTGCCAGAATGATGTGAAGATTAGGAAAGGGTTTCTGTCCAACTATAGGCGTGCAGGGTTTGGTCAGAAATATTCATGCTAAATGGAAAGAGCTTGGCCATTCAAGTGGGGATGAATGAATTTACTTCCCATTAGGAAAAGATATTGCCATACTTTTGGGCGGGTCACAACGTCTTTATTTAAGTAAGTAGATTTAAATCTTTGTTCCGAAAACTTCAGTGACAAACGTGGTTTTCGAACACGTAGTCACTCTATCCTTAGACCGTACTTCCAAAAGGTCTAAGAATAGTGCGAAGAAAAGTTAGGTTTAGAAAAGTGAGAATATCTCAAGATGTATCAATTGAGTCAATTTTTAAATGATACAAGAAAAGTTGAACAACATCTTTAGCTTCAATTTAAGATGTTGCGCAATTTTGTAAGTATAAAATTCGCGGAGTTATTTGCTTCGGAAGTTTGCGTGTCGGGAATTGCGCCATAGGCGAAGCAACTTTTCTTTGCTGATTTTATTTCTTTTTGAAAGTGAGTTTTTATTGCACAATGCGAGATTGTATTTGCTGATTGTGTGTGTGATTGTTGTCTTCATGAAACCTGTGATCAGAGACAATAATAGGAGTCCTCTTTTAACATCCAAGGAGTGAGGATGCTCCAGCTTCTTTCATTTTTCTGCAGTCATAATGTAGTTTTGTACTTTTAAAATTAAATCCCCTTGGAGGCTGGGTAACTGCCTCAGCACTCAGATGTCTCTTGTAATAGGAGTCCTCTTTTAACATCCAAGGAGTGAGGATGCTCCAGCTTCTTTCATTTTTCTGCAGTCGTAATGTAGTTTTGTACTTTTAAAATTAAATCCCCTTGGAGGCTGGGTAACTGCCTCAGCACTCAGATGTCTCTTGCATCTGGAATATTTTTAATGCAGTTTAAAATCTGCAATAAACATTCAATCACTTATTTTTGTTCAACCTGCTGTGGAAGAATTTTAAAACGTCCAGAAAGCTTCAGAATCACATTGAAATTTTTTATGCTCCTTTCGGCACCTAAAAGCTCTACTGGATAAAGCTTTGATACAGATCATTTGATCCCGTAATTTATATATTCTATGAGTCGAGAGTGTTTCTCGGTTGGAAAGTGAGGAAACCGGTAGTTCTCGTCCGAAGGATGGTTCAGAATTCAGGAGTCTGGTCAGCAAATTGAAACGGAATTCTTCATGCACCAACATTTTGAATCAGATCATCCCATACCATGATATCAGTAGCAAGATTTGAACCCAGCCTCCGTTTTAATTTTCAAGAACTTTCTATAGGTCGCAGAATTGACTCGCGAAAATTTCTTGCTTTTCTTGAACTGGCATTTGGGGGACTCTTCACGTACAGCATCAGTTTCACAAAAAAAAAAAAAATGCAACGATCAAATCGTTTAAATGAACAAATAATATTTCCAGAGCTTAGACAAGTTCAATTTTAAAATTTCCAGGATTTGGACGATTCGGTGGATTTCAGACTGCCGACACAGTCACATAAAATGCGAAAATGGCAGAAGAACTTTCTTCTGCGCCTGCTCGCACAAAAAAAAAAGGACCACTTTCAGCTTTCTGTCTGGTTCTGCACAGTTTGGCGCAGAAATCAAGACAGGATTGGCAATCATAACTGGGAAAATCATGTCAGTCCACGATCAACTCTACATCCATCAAAAATTCTTGAAAATGAAGCCGAAGACTGTAAACATGTATGAACCAAACCTCGAATTTCCTTTCCATCGAGTCCCATCTTCCATTCCCGAAATTCTACGCGAAAACGTTTTCCTTACTTTCGTAAACATTTCCCATCGGGACTCTTGGAAGATTTTAAAAGCATTGGAAATACAGTAATGCACTATATACCGTTGCACGTTCAGGTAAAGTGAAATCAGGTGAGCTTTAAATGTGGAACGGATACGCTGAGATTCTCCTTTTTCTGCAGTCATAATGTAGTTTTGTACTTTTAAAATTAAATCCCCTTGGAGGCTGGGTAACTGCCTCAGCACTCAGATGTCTCTTGCATCTGGAATATTTTTAATGCAGTTTAAAATCTGCAATAACTACCGTTTTCGGAACAAAGGAAATCTTAAATTGAGTGGAACTGTATTTTATCGGAGCAGCAAAATTGGCAACATTCATTTCACAAAAATATCAGTAAAACTTTGCAATGGAAATTGGCAATATAAGTCGGACTCATTCACGCGCTGCGCTGAGTTTTACATGTTCACTATCTGGTTAGACGAATGGAGACATTTTGCAAAAAACCCGGGTTTCCCCGAGGAAGTCCAGATGCAGATAAAAATAAGCGAGTGGAAGATTAACTGCCTCTCAGAGGAGTTGGTCCGACGCCAGCAAAGTCCTGCTGAAACTTGGGGAATGTGCAATGTTGCCATTTTGGTTGCCCCGAATAATAAAAAATCTCTTATTCAACTAATTTTTATTCATGGAAAAATTGTAAAATCGAGGTCATGTCCCACATTTTTATTTCGATCCGGGATTTCATCGCGTTCTTGATTCACATGCGAAGTGAATGATTGTTTCTGAGCCTGCAGTAAAAAAATAAATAAACGACGAAAAGTTCAATGAAAAATTTCTGACTTCCGTTTTCAGTTCAATTGCACCGAATTTCTAATCCGGGATTTGAGCAAGAATTGTATGAATTTGTGTAATCGAGACCTGACAAGAATCAGCAACCTTCACGTTAAAAATTCCCAAGCGCGTCACTCGAAAACAATTCGTAAAAAAAGCAATTCCATTCTTGTTTATCTCTGAGAAAAAGTTACCAAATGAAAAAAATCGGAGTTGAATCCTAAAAATTTCCTTTCGGATTTTTTCCATAATTTTTTTTTTTGGAGCCAAAAAATGCATTTCACCGGAAACTCGTCACTGCAGTTGAGCAATATCATGTTCGTGTGACGTTCTCCAATGACTCGTGCATTCCTTTTTCTTAAGAAAAAAAAAAGAACGACTGAAAAAAATGTTACCTTTCCAACAAGAAATTGACTTTCTATGAAAGTAACTCCTGTTGCAATCTCGATATGCGTATGTAATACCATGCATCCTTATTCATCAGGATAATTGAAACTTGTTCGGAATGCTTGGCAGCCTGTGTGAAAATCACTTTGCATATACTGTACGCTACTTTTCATACCACTTTATTTCCTGTGATTTACAATAGCTAAAAAATTGCGTGCAAGAATTCAGGTTTACCTGAGTTTCATAGTCAGAATCCTTCGAACACTGTGCACTCGATGAACAATTGGCGAAGAAATCCTGACCCCGATACTTCCTAAAATTAAATTTATGTAATGAGCGAAGCATCGCTGAACAAACGCCGTATCAAAAGCTTCAAAAATATGTGCAACAAGACTGGATAAAAAGGTGAAGATGAACGAAAAATTTCCATGAAATGTTCAATATAAACGGGAAACTTTTAAAGAGAGAAAGAAAATTACCAAAATTGGGTGCATGAAAAAAATAATTTTCTGAGAAAAGTGCAACATTTACTGTGTAAAAAAAGAAAGCCCTAGAAGTGTGTTCGAAAAAGTTTGACATTCAATCAAAGAAATAATCGCATTTCTCGAGAAATGCGTAACGAATATAAAATTATACAAAAGATATGTTCTGTAGAGACGGACCGAAAAAAAAAATTGTGAAGAAATTCCGAGAGGTACCGAAAAAAAAATCGACGATTAAAATAGGCTTGAAGACACTTTCAAAGGCACAAAAAAACGGTAAAAGAAAATCCTTAAAAAAATCGCTACTCGTAGTCGCCTGTATGATGACCCTTTTGATATTTCTGAAGAAATAAAAGTCTAAAAAAATAATAATACGGGCAGCAGACCCAAGACATGATTTCTTCAGAAATGCATAGTAAACATATAAAAGATGCAAAAGCGAAGTCCTTGAGACGACCTAAAAAAAAACAACGGAAAACGTTCGAAGAAATATCAAGAGAACAATTTAAAAATCCACAAATTTTAGCGAGTTTAGAGATACCGTAGTTGTAAAGAGAGAGTGAGGATAAATTAGAAAAAAACCTCCTCTACAAAATAATCGGGCAACCAATGCTCATAGTCGCCTCTCTGACAACTCTTTTGATGTATCTAAGAGAGAGAGAGAGAGAGAAATGTACCCTGGGCTCTGCCGAATGGGGCCCTCATCCGTCACCAGCATCCAAAGGAGCATCCTTTGCACAAGCTAACGTGCTCATCCTATCCCATCCCCCGCAGGGTTTAATTTGAATCAGGCTGCGAAGTGGCTTCAGACTCCCAGAGCTCGTTAATGCTGATTATGCCCTTGATGACTGCATCTGGAATCACGAAATGCCTGGGATCTCATTTGGGCTCGAAACTGAGCGCACGTGTTCCACCACCCACCCAATCCCACCCCCGAAACCCCTTCGTTCGCATCCAACAGGGTGCGGGGTGGGGGTTCGTGA
Source organism: Notodromas monacha (assembly GCA_905338405.1). Taxonomy (NCBI): domain Eukaryota; kingdom Metazoa; phylum Arthropoda; class Ostracoda; order Podocopida; family Cyprididae; genus Notodromas; species Notodromas monacha. The sequence continues at coordinate 40,051 of CAJPEX010000014.1, read as the reverse complement.
AAGCTATCCAACTCTGACTCTGAACTGCTTCCGGAGAAATTCCGGGATTCCGGTGAACTCGACGGAAAATCCGGGTTGACGGGATCGATGTATTGAGAGTTGGTCCGCGATATCCGGACCTTTCTTCAGCACTGGCTGTAGACTCAGAAGCTATACAAAAATCTGAAAATTAAAGCTGATGTTCTCCATGAAAAAAAAAAAAGACGATAGGTTTTTCGTTTTGTCAAACAATAGCTCGCAGCCATCTTCTCCGTGTCGAAATGGTCAGAGAAAATTCAAGACTGAATGAACTTATCTCAAGCAGCAAATATTTTTTGCAAAAACCAGCTGTCAGCTGTTCTCGACAGCTACAAATTGCAATTCTGGGAATCTTGCTGATCATTTCTAAGCTGGGTATCAATTTCTTTAATTCAGATAGGTTCCAGAGTTAAAGTTAAATTTCGGAAAAAAAATCATGCTGTAGATTTTTCAATTTCTAAAGATAAGAAATTATTTTAAAAATTGGCAGTGGACTCCAAAAAGACATGAATTGAGCAATGCGTGACAAATATAAAATAATACTAAAGATAAGTTCTACGGACGAACCACGAAAATTTTTTGAAGGCGTTCTAAAGAATTCTAAATGAAAAAAGGGAATTAAAATGAGTTTAAAGATCAACCGGAATTGCGTTACTGGAAAAACTAGAGTGATGCAGCTCGAACAGTGTACAATAATTTTAAACGCCTTAATTAAAAATAAATGCACCTTCTATAAATAACTTCAAAATTACCGTATGTTAACGAACATTTTGTTTCTGAGAATATTAAAGTAACTCGCTGTTGAAAAATCGGCGCATTCTACCCCCCCCCCCTCCCATTTCCACTCTGTGCAAAAAGCTTCGACTCGTATGCAAATGACGACAGTACGGCACAGTACTGTTCTAGAAAATTCCTTAGGTCAAAGGCGTTTCGAACGACCTTTTCTGGCACCAACTTTCGCGTGTGCTGGTGTTTTGCGATTGATTGCTTCCGAAAGTTTTGTTTGTTTTTGTGTGTGTGTGTGAAATGTCCTGGAGGGGAATTGCTTGTCGACTCCTGGTTTCTTTTAAAAGTTCACTCCTGAGGCTTGATTCACAGTGCACTTGACAGCGATTACTTTCTGGGAAAGTTGAGCACGGATTTTCTTGTCGCCTGTTCTGTGGTTTTTCCCACCCATGTTGAAAAATGAACCGTCTTACTTCTTAAAAAAATAAAAGTATTTTGACACCCACTGTCGTTTGTCACACGGGAAATCATGAGTAAAACGAGTTACGCATGCAATTTTTAGATTCTATTCTACGCGAAAAACGTAATTGCATACATTTTTGTATATTTTTCCAATCGCGTCACAATTTTTTAAAAACTTCAAATACAGTACTTTTCAGCAAAATCTCGTTACAATGAAGCCATTGAAACCAGTAAAATAACGTCAATGAAAAAATTCAAGAACAATGATCGGTTTTAAATTGTTGCTAGTGGGCAAGGACCTGAAAAACGACTTCTTCGTTAGTAATCATTCGTTATAACGAGATTCGTTGTAAAGCGATTGTATCGTATTGTTTTACAGTAAAA
>CAJPEX010000014.1:0-38185 GCA_905338405.1 Notodromas monacha | reverse complement strand
ACGTTCGAAGAAATATCAAGAGAACAATTTAAAAATCCACAAATTTTAGCGAGTTTAGAGGTACCGTAGTTGTAAAGAGAGAGTGAGGATAAATTAGAAAAAAACCTCCTCTACAAAATAATCGGGCAACCAATGCTCATAGTCGCCTCTCTGACAACTCTTTTGATGTATCTAAGAGAGAGAGAGAGAGAAATGTACCCTGGGCTCTGCCGAATGGGGCCCTCATCCGTCACCAGCATCCAAAGGAGCATCCTTTGCACAAGCTAACGTGCTCATCCTATCCCATCCCCCGCAGGGTTTAATTTGAATCAGGCTGCGAAGTGGCTTCAGACTCCCAGAGCTCGTTAATGCTGATTATGCTCTTGATGACTGCATCCGGAATCACGAAATGCCTGGGATCTCATTTGGGCTCGAAACTGAGCGCACGTGTTCCACCACCCACACCCACACCCACCCCCGAAACCCCTTCGTTCGCATCCAACAGGGTGCGGGGTGGGGGTTCGTGAAAGCTATCCAACTCTGACTTTGAACTGCTTTCGGAGAAATTCCGGGATTCCGGTGCACTCGACAGAAAATCCGGGTCGACGGGATCGATGTATTGAGAGTTGGTCCGCGATATCCGGACCTTTCTTCAGCACTGACTGTATACTCAGAAGCTATACAAAAATCTGAAAATTAAAGCTGATCTTCTCCATGAAAAAAAAGATAGGTTTTTTCGTTTTGTCAAACAATAGCTCGCAGCCATCTTCTCTGTGTCGAAATGGTCAGAGAAAATTCAAGACTGAATGAACTCATCTCAAGCAGCAAATATTTTTTGCAAAAACCAGCTGTCAGCTGTTCTTGACAGCTACAAATTTCAATTCTGGGAATCTTGCTGACTATTTCTAAGCTAGCTATCAAATTCTGTAATTCAGATAGGTTCCAGAGTTAAAGTTGAAATTCGGAAAAAATCATGCTTTAGAGTTTAGATTTTTCAATTTCTAAAGATAAGAAATTATAAAAAAAATTGGCAGTGGACTCCAAAAAGACATTTATTGGGCAATGCGTGACAAATATAAAATAATACTAAAGATAAGTTCTACGGACGGACCGCGAAAAATTTTTGAAGGCGTTCTAAAGAATTCTAAATGAAAAAAGGGAATTAAAATGAGTTTAAGATCAACCGGAATTGCGTTACTGGAAAAACTATAGTGATGCAGCTCGAATAATGCAATTTTAAATGCGCTAATTGAAAATAAATGCACATGATAAACTTCCAATTTACCGTATGTCAATGAACATTTTGTCGCTGAGAATATTAAAGTAACTCGCTGTTGAAAAAAAAATCGGCGCATTCTACCCCCCCCCCCCCGCGGTTTCCACTCTGTGCAAAAAGCTTCGACTCGTATGCAAATGACGACAGTACGGCACAGTACTGTTCTAGAAAATTCCTTGGGTCAAAGGCGTTTCGAACGACCTTTTCTGGCACCAACTTTCGCGTGTGCTGGTGTTTTGCGATTGATTGCTTCCGAAAGTTTTGTTTGTTTGTGTGTGTGTGTGTGTGAAATGTCCTGGAGGGGAATTGCTTGTCGACTCCTGGTTTCTTTTAAAAGTTCAATCCTGAGGCTTGATTCACAGTGCACTTGACAGCGATTACTTTCTGGGAAAGTTGAGCACGGATTTTCTTGTCGCCTGTTCTGTGGTTTTTCTTTGGGTACAACTTTTTACTTGGCAGAATGAAGAATTTTTTTATTTTCATAAAACTGTGGGTGACAGCAAACAGTGTGCCCTTTAGTACTCATTTTGCTCAATGCGTACGTTAAAAATCTAAGATAAGAACGCGAAAAACGTAATTGCATACATTTTTGTATATTTTTCCAATCGCGTCACAATTTTTTAAAAACTTCAAATACAGTACTTTTCAGCAAAATCTCGTTACAATGAAGCCATTGAAACCAGTAAAATAACGTCAATGAAAAAATTCAAGAACAATGATCGGTTTTAAATTGTTGCTAGTGGGCAAGGACCTGAAAATCGACTTCTTCGTTAGTAATCATTCGTTATAACGAGATTCGTTGTAAAGCGATTGTATCGTATTGTTTTACAGTAAAATTGCGTTACAATGAATCTCATGATAACGCATTAATGCTCTCAACGAATTTTTTTTCCTGTCCCTGACCTATATTCACAATTTTAAATGAGTATATTCATCGCTCATTTTTCATTCCGTTACGTTTTTTTTACTGTTCCTAATGGCTTTTTTTGTATCGAGGTTTTACATCTTTTTTTTAATGTGAGAATATCCCATGTGGGCATGGGTGTCTGTTGTTTTTTAAATAAAAATTTGAGGAAATTACCCAATTGAAGAAAAATTGAGCAATTCTCAGAGCTCATAAAAAGTGGAAAATATCCGCAATGACGCTCAGTTTCTCTGCGCGCATTTGGGTGGTTGGGACGATTTGCAAAATAAATAAATAAAATGAACGCGCGCGTGTCAAAATACTTTCCATAAAACTTTACAGGTATTACTGGTCGAATTTTTGAACTCACCAGAGTCTTTCACCACGGAAGCTGGAAAAATAAAATAATGGTGATCAAAAGGCGACGAGGCGCCGAGGAAGAAAAAAAGGAGAGGCAACAAATTTCGGTGTGTGGCGGGAAATTGGCCCATTTTTCCGCGCGGGAAAATTACTTGGCGTCATAACAAGATCCCGGGCGAATGCTTCTATGGGATTCTTCATGAATAAATAATGCTGTTTGGGGAGGAAGAATGGGACTGAGCTCTGGGCCCAGGCGAAAGAAAATGCCCTTCCGACACGCGTCAGCAGCGTCCGTCGGTGTGAAAGCATATTCGTGAAATATTCCTGTCTTCCCCCTCCTCTTCGTATTCCTAGGTGGAACTGCTGAACCTATTGGGTTTCCGTGACTGCGATTCCAGTCCATGTTTTTTATTCCGTTTTGTGACTTTTTTCGAGCAATTTTCTCGAAATTTGCAAAGCGAAGGAGAAGCGTTGGAAATATAAACCGAACCATGGGACGTCGTTCGGACGAAGCGACACTGATAGAATAAAAACTTACGATCTCCATCAATCCGAACATTTAAAATTTTTGAAATGCAGAGCAACATGCTGGGTACATAAAATTGTTGAAAATTATTGGAATATTTTATTGGTAGAGCATATACTATTCCTATGAGGGTGAAAAAAGGGTTCTGCGCATAGATTCACTTACACGTGGCTTTCAAGAGCTGTTGACTTTTTGCTCATTTCAGAATGTTTTCTCGGACTGTAGAAAAATACTTGGTCAGTTTTCCTGCGATTTTTATGAATAGGGTAAAAAAAAAAGAGGACTTCGGTTTTAGTGGAAATCAGCTCTGTTTTAATTCCATGCTCTCTTTGGAATACGATCTTTGGAAAGTTTATGTTAACTTTGATAATTTTCATTAAAAATTTTGGATGCATTTTTCCTTATTGATAGGCCAGCAATTTAACGAGGAGAAAGATGAAAAATAAATAAAGTAATGGCAGGAATATCTTGAATAGAAAAATACTGTGGGAATTACTTTTTTCGCTTCATATGTTATTGAATAATTTCGAATTCGTTTTAAACACAATAGAACATTTCTCAAACACATATTGTAACCCATTGGACGCACCGGTGGAGACAGAAATTCACTCTCTTTTTGCGTTATTCATCCGAATGATAATTGTTTTGTAGTGTAGGCTGTGAACATTAAAATCCTTAAAAGCATCCTGTAGTCTATAGTCGTCACACGAATAGCAAACAAGTCTCTTTTTATGCGGGGCATTTTACCATATACTGTAGTGTCTTCATGGCCGATTTTTAAGACTCAAGGTCTAACGATTTACTGCTGCAAGTCAACTGGTCTATTAATATGGAGAAATTGTAGATTATTATGTTTTATGATCACGCGCTGAAACCAGGCATCAAATAAAGTTTATTAGGTACAAAACCCGCTTTCATTTGCAAATACTGTGAGGTCCCGAATTACGGACACCCCGACAGACGGACGATTCAGGTTGGAGACAATGGAAATGTTGAAAAAGCAGACCCGAGATCCGAACAAAATCTCGACTTACGTATACTTCTCCAACATTTCTGGGAAACTTTTAAAATTTTCATTTTTGAAAATTTCAATATCTCTCGGAAAAAATCGAGTTATTTATGTTGAAAATGAATTTGATTTAAAATTCACTCAAATTAATAATCGAAAAGGGTTAATTTTGCGATTATTTTTTTTTAGTTTTCTCGATCATCTGTGCACAGTACTGTAAAGCAAGACGTAGTTTTTCTTTGCATTTTGCCCTTTTGATGCTAGATTAGACCGGATTCTGTGTGGTTTTCTTCTACACAGCTATATTCTGTATCTTCCAGTTGAGAAACACATTTTATTATATTTTCTGGGGATTAACTGTAATTCCAAGTTTTGGCGCTTCTAACAAAACGCCCACTTGATCAGAATTTAGATAATATGAATGCCAGTCAATGAACGAAATGCGAAAGACGTTTCATCATTCGTGAAAACCCCGGAATTTCGCTTTTCATTTATATTGTACAGTGCAGTATAATAGAAGAATTGAAAATCGAAGCTGAGCTCGGATCTCGAACCCCTTCGGAGGCAAAAGTTGCCAGTAGATCCCGGAAGTTGCATTTGCTGGGTCCACGTGTCGAGGGTCCCGGATTTTGGCCTCAATAGCAGAACCCGTGGCTGATACAGGGTGTTCCTTTGGATTCGAACAAACCGGTCCCTCTCGGGTTTCCTTTTGCTGGAATGAAATTTGTGCGGAAAATGCATTGAATTCTGAAATCAGTGGAAAGCGCATCTTTTTTACATGATATTTTCTGTGATGATCTTCATTATTTTCGCCTAATTTTTATTCATTTTTTTTTTTACGTCGAGTACGAGTGAATACTCAGTTCAGTTTTTCAGAGTTCATTGCCTGAAACTTTGACCAATCTTATGATATCAATGGGAACATTTTTGAAGCGATGGATTTTTATTAATGCATTATATACAAATGAGTGTGCTTTCTCAGCAAAACTAATTGCATGTGAATTTTATGTATATTTCTAATTCCGACTTTGTCCCAATTTATGCACGAATCATGAAAGGCCAGTGTCAAAATTTTTGTAACTGTTTTTTTGGAATGGTAATCCCGGTTAACGGACGATTCGTGAAGCAGATTATCCGCTTAATATACTTTCGTGATTTCTGAGAATTTATTTTCACCAATTTTGGCTTTGAATAACAGACCGTAGAAAATATGGTGGTCTCCGAAAAAAATCAAAGCTGTTCGTGCAAATGTGGCTCCCAGCAAATTATATTCCAATTGTACGAAACGGTTTTTTTTTCTACGTGATTAAGAAATTCTGATGTCTCGGAGGTTTTTGAAATGCTGTAGTTCGCGTTCGACAGAATGATCTGAAAAATTTTCAAATTCTGTGTAATGACTCAGATTAGGTTTCTTTCAAGGCATTACGTAAATATTGTTTATGAAGCTTATAACATTGCTTCTATTCCTTGGACCATCTAAGTAGTACTGTATTGTACAGTAAATTTTAAAATCCAAACACATCCCACTTTATGGCTTAGTTTGGTTCATTTTCGAAATTTTCAACATTGCTATTTTTTGGGGGGGGGACCCTCTATTTTTTTCCTTTATAGTCTAAGAGAATAACAAATTATCCAGAAACAAGGAAAGTGAAGTTCAGCGGAACTGATAACATCGTGAATGGCATTCTATTCTCTAAATTTAACAGAAAAACCATTATTTTCTTCAATTACTCCGTGGGAAGGCTTTTTGTAAATCCTCTGAAGCATATTATCCATTCTAATATGTGTAATATTGCTAAGATCCCCTCAGTTGAACAAAAGGGATTTCCCCATAGCAATAAATCGTCTTTCACCGCCGTTTTTTTTTTTTTTTCAATTCCGCATCCTGTAAACCCAGAGCTGGGTTCCCCGGCGGACTCAGAGAGCAACCCTGGGCTCCGAAAAGGGTTCTGGTTGTTTCCCCAGGTCCGAGACGCTGTGTGTGTGTGTACTGTACTCCGTTCCCGTCGAATTCCATCCGAAAACCCTGGGATATGAATCCTGGCTGTCATATGTGTATATTTGTATGCTCCGAAAGCGGATGCAACCCGGGGGTTGTCCTTCGATCCGCTTGTTTGATGTTGCGAAAACAATAAGCTAGGTTCTTGTTGCACTGGCGACGCCATGCCAAAAAAAAAAGAATCGAAAAAAGAAGAGAACCTACCGAGTTTTTGCCCTGCAAATGTTGTTTCACGGGTTTATCGAGAAATTGCATCGCTATTCCCCGAGCTTTCATCTGGGATTTTTTTTTCCCTTTTCGTTCGAAACATAAAAATAAAATTGAGTAAGACAGAATCCGAGTGTTTGGATAGTATTTCTTTGAGGAATAAGGGGCCAATCTTTCGCTGCTTTGATCATCGCAAGTACAGTATTTTCAGAAGTTCGAACTAACGATGGCAGAAAATTATGAATCATGAAAAGAGTCACGTTTCCGAGTGGATGTTTGTTCGAACCATTTATGCTACTGGAAGAACTTCTGTCAGTAATAATTTGTTCATGATTCAATCTATTTCCTCGCATTTGTTGAAGTGATTGACGTCCATAAATCATCTCGTTGTCAAGAAATCCAAATCTCATTCGTGTCCCTTCTGTAGATGATTTGTGCAGCTTTTAATTTGATTTATTTCACGTATTCACGACGAGGAATAAAGCGGATCGGTATTTTTCTTGTTTGAAAATGACTAGAAAAACGATGGAAAAATCCAAGAATGTCCGCTAAGATCCGTCGCAAAAATTTGAAAAATAAACGGAGGCGGATTTCTTGAATTTCGTTCGGAAACCAAAATTCGAACGTCGAACCGAAAAAGTTAGTAAAAATCCGTCGTGAAATGATTTCCTGACCCTGAAATAAATCCTGAACAATTCGGGAAGTCGTTGAAAGCGAATTTTAAAAATTGAGGAAAAGTGGGAGACGATTTATGAGTTTTTTTTTCTTATTTGCAGCTTTTTTTTAGGTCCCTTCCACGACGTCGAGTTGATGGAAATAGAAAANGAGTCACGTTTCCGAGTGGATGTTTGTTCGAACCATTTATGCTACTGGAAGAACTTCTGTCAGTAATAATTTGTTCATGATTCAATCTATTTCCTCGCATTTGTTGAAGTGATTGACGTCCATAAATCATCTCGTTGTCAAGAAATCCAAATCTCATTCGTGTCCCTTCTGTAGATGATTTGTGCAGCTTTTAATTTGATTTATTTCACGTATTCACGACAAGGAATAAAGCGGATCGTTTTTTTTCCTATTTGAGAATGACTAGAAAACGATGGAAAAATCCAAGAAGGTCCGCTAAGATTCGTCGCAAAATTTTGAAAAATAAACGGAGGCGGATTTCTTGAATTTCGTTCGGAAACCAAAATTCGAACGTCGAACCGAAAAAGTTAGTAAAAATCCGTCGTGAAATGATTTCCTGACCCTGAAATTAATCCTGAACAATCCGGGAAGTCGTTGAAAGCGAATTTTAAAAATTGAGGAAAAGTGGGAGACGATTTATGAGTTTTTTTTTCTTATTTGCAGCTTTTTTTTAGGTCCCTTCCACGACGTCGAGTTGATGGAAATAGAAAAATTTAAATATGGTAACACTTGCCGTTAATTCCTGGCGCGAGTTTCTCATCAGACGAGCTAATGAACTCAAGGAAGCTCGCATTTGAGCGCGATTTCGGGCTTAGTTATTCAATTTGAGATTACAGGGTTTTCAAAAAGTAAGACATCCCGGGTTATTTCCTAGGTACAGTACAAAATTGTGCGATTTCATGAAGCCAGAAATCTTGGCTTTCGAAGTTACGTGGAGTATAATTTTTTTGAACGTTGACATTTACTTTTTCTTCGTCTTCTTGGCTTCCAAGTTTCTTCTTTTAGACGAGGGTGATGCCGTTGAATGAACTTGATGTGGCATTTAATTTTGAGTTCATATGAAAAAGAATATTTTCTTTCATAAGTATGTGCGAGGGCGTGTCCTGCTGTCGGGTTATTTTTATTATTATTATTATTTTTTTGTATTCGTTTGGTATGGGAACACCCTTAGTACTGTACCGAAGACTGCTGGTGACCTCGGGTTCTTGTTCTGCGCCATGTGTCACACGGGGGCTTGTCGTCACTGTCGAGGTTGACACGGGTTTGTGTGTGTGTGGGTGTTGATGTCTCCCAGCAGACGGGACATTTTGTATGACGCGCAACTGCCCAACTGAGCGCTGCCCAAATGAGCGCTGCTCAACTGAGCATCTCTTGCGGAAATCTTGGAATCGCCTGCCTTTGCTGGGACGATGTTTTGTTTATCTAAATTATTTTTAAATGCAGTATTTCACTCACTGAGGCCCTATTGAATTTTTCATGTTTTTGCTGTGAATGGTTTGTGAGAATGTTTGACAAAATATGAAATTATAGTGAAATCTCGTTATAACGAAGCTGTTAAAAAATTAACAATTAATTAGCTTCAGGAAAAAAAAACCTTCGTTATAACGCTAAATCCGTCAGGGAACGATTCGAACATCATTATTGCTGTTCAGCAGGTACCTGAAAAAGGCTTCGTTGCAGCCAGTAATTTGTTATATCACGATTCCTTGTAACGAGATTTTTAATAAATTCGCGGACTCGGTGGTGCTATGACCTTGAATATTTATTGATTTTAATTGGGTATTTTTGGGCTTTTCAACAGTAATCATACGTGCCGGACGAGGTTTATTTTTTTGGGAAAACAAAAGCCCAATGTTAATATTTTTGACTGAAAAATCCGTAATACAGTGAAATCTCGTTACAAAGAAGCCATTGGGACCAGTGAAAGGACTTCTTTTTAACGAAAAATTCGTTATGAAGTAACTCATTTTACATTGTGACTTTAGGACGGGGATAAAAAAAAACAACCAAAACTGTTGCATTGTAATAAATTCTTCGTGATAACGAGATTCATTTTAGGGATATTCTACTGCAATGCAGCTTTGAAATTATACCTGAGTCTCAGAAAGAGTCGAGTTCGTCGCTCAGCAAGTAGTTTGTGCTTTATAATTGTATTTAAATATTATTTTTACAACTAGTATTTTTCGGAGAATATCTCGGAATTATTTCAAGATAAAAATATGACGAAATTAATTGGACTGTAGTCAGTGAAATACTGTATTTCAAGCGACAGAACTGAAAAAACTAATAATTTTTCAGCACAGGAAAAGCGCACGGAAATATCCGCAGAGATAGATGCTCAGTTCGGCAGCGTTCAGTTCGTCTCTTTTCGCTCAGTTGTACAATGTGCTTATTTATCTGCAAACGAGAATGACGGAAGATCTTGCGCCCAACTGACGCCTGACGCAACCCTCTGTATGATGACGGAAAACCTACGTGTGATGTGAAGGAAGAAAAAAGGGGCTTTACACAAAGAATGGTGTAGGAAAAAAAAAATGAAGAAGAGGAACACCTTTTTCTGTTCCCACAATAGATATTCTAACTTTTGATGGAATGTTATTAGCAGAAGGGAATCGGCGGTAAAAAAAAAAAAAGGAGCATCTTGGGATGATGAAACTTCTGCTTGGAAGAGCAATATAAGCAAGAAGTTATACTTCACAGTGTTATCGTGAGCAAAAGACCCCCTTTCCCCCCCCCCCCCCCGATTTTGGTGTTGGAAAAGTCCATATGACGTCTTTTATTCCCAAGTAAATTGTTTGCATACATAGCACCTTCTTTTCTTATGCCCAGCATAACAGAAATGAGCTTTAAACAGATTTGGGACTCTATTTAATGAAAAGCCACTTTCCAAAATCATAGATGACCAAGATAAGCTGTTAACCTTATACTATTTCTCATCAAAGATTCTCTCCAAATTTTTAAATCAACTAAAACTTATTTGGGAGCAAGCTGAACACCTTGTGCTTTAATGTGGGTTCAATAATTGCCTCATGCTGCAATTTTTATTCCTGATATTCTCATTTTGTTATTGGGGAGGGGAGAAAGTGTATGCATTTATATCAGTTGTGCAATTGTACATTTTTGGATGTATTTTATTTTATTTTAATATCCATGCACAACTGATTTCTCTAATTTCCATTCTGATGTGATGTAATTTGTTTGGATGAATGTGGAGGGGGTTTGGATGTTTTAACATTGCTTGAACCTTTCGAATGTTTAAAAGCAGAAAATAAAGACTGCTGATCAATCATATATGAGGTAGTCCAAAAATTTTCACTTATTGTCAAGAATTATGTGTGTTTTTGATTGATTGAATGCAATTTTTTTTTCAACTGAGTAGACTGACAATAAGTATCTTTATTTTACAATACGCATTTATTCATTTTTTTTTTCATAATCTTTCAATCTTAGAAGTGACAGTGGAATGGCATACGATTATGGAATTTATGCCGTGTTGAGGTGAAAATGATGCGCAATTTCTATTAACAAATGCAGTAATTAGTACACGCATGGGAGTAAATTAAATTTTTGATTCCCAAAATAATTTTTACTCGTGTATCATTCAAAAAGTGCAATTTTCCGCACGGAAAACAGTCTTTATTGGTAATTCTTCCACCAGTGGCAACTTATCTTGAACTTACAAAGCCATTTACTCCAACAAATTATTTCGAACCCAGTTATGCAAATTTGTGACTATCGACAGTAAGGTTACTTAGGCATATGAAACTTCTGCCATCAAGTACAGAAGTACTTCAAGTTGAAAAATTTAGTTATACTTATGGTTAAGAAACAATCTTCTTCTGAAAGGGGGGTCTAAGACGTGCAAAAAGAATGTCATATTTGTTTCTCCTCTTGGTATAGAACTGGCAACAGAACTTTGTGAAATCCCCTGGAATGTTGTTGTTATTTGAGTTATCTGTTTCTGAGATGAATCGGAAGTTTTCAAAATCTCGTTTCCACAAAGATAATCTTGGAAAGAAAATGAAGAGTTGGGTTTGGTCTGGTTCTGACACTGAAAGGTCTTCAAAGTACAGTTATTCCTGAAGCACATCATCGTCATTCCAGTCTTTCAACAGCTTTATGCTCTCGAACTGGAAGCATTTAATGTGACGGAAATTACTACACGTCAATTGCTTGTTCTGGTTTGGAAAAAAAGCCTGAAATTTGAAAGCATTGTAATATTAAGGGTGTCCTGCGTTAATAAAATAAACAGAATTCTCCGCGTTTATTTACATTTTTGAATGACGAAGCTCTTTTCATACAGAAACAACCGTAATATACTGTACTCCAAATCATCACACTCCATTGATGAAATCATTCTCTGAACTCAAATTTCAACATCATCAAAGAAAATCGAATCCAAGATCAATGACGGTCTGTTTGTATCGAAGTACCAATTCATCTTTAAGTTGCAACATCTTCAAAAACGGTGGAAATTTTTTTTTTTTTCTGGGTTGGGTTGTATTTTCATCGGCCCATCTCCCACTGATTTGTAGTGATGTGATGTGCCCATAGTAACAGGCACATGACAATAAGCATGAAACTTGTTGTCTCACGCAATCCAGTGCGGCATGACTATGTGCCTTCAACACATCCGAAGTATTCATGAATTTTTTGAGCAGGGTCCCAGGCTTGGAAATCTGAACAAACCTCTTAACATTGTTGAGCCAAGTCATGGGTTCCGGAATTTCAAGATTCCATTCCGACTGCCCCTGGTAATTTTAAGAGGAAATATGAATTTCTGACCGCGAAAGAGGAACGTTGTTGTTGTGGAAGCTGTTGGAGCATTCCACGCCACGTGGACGCGTTTCTAGGGACTATGACCTCGTCGAAGTCAGTCATTGCCAAGAGGTCATGTCGGTGGAGGTTTTTGAGAAGGCAGTCATCTGCAGGAATAAGCTCAAGGACCCATTCCAAGTGTCTGTATTTTTTAAAGGTACAAATGGCGGAGAATGGATGAGTTGGGTCGCTTTCCTATGGGATTGTGATCCTGTATACCTCCAACAAGCCCTGAGCTTCTTAGTGTCTGAAATTTAGAATCGCCTTATTTTTTTTTTTTGATGTGTGTGAACTCGTTGGTATTCGTCGGAATTGTACTTTTGGACATTGTTTTTTTTTTTTTTTTTTTTGGTACTGTACGAGGGTTCTAACAAAAGTTCTCGGAATAGTAATTAAAATGGCGTATAATTGTGGTGAAAAAATTCATTATTTAGGGAAAACACATTCTTTCGCAAAAAAAATTAGCCCAGTTTGACAACTTTTTTTTTAATGTTTTGCAAAATTCACCCCAGTCGCCCCTCCTGCAGATTTTTGTTGTTGTAGTCCAGCTTTCCCCTCAGAATTCTTGAAATCAACGTGGCATTAATTCTAAGTGTTGCCTCCAGATCTTCCAAGGCAATTCCGCCATTTTCATCAACAGCCGCCAATGTTGAATTTCGCAAAACCTTCAAACAAATTTATTGAACAGGGCTGATTTTTTTTGTGTGCCAAAGAATATGTTTTTCCTAAAGAATAACTTTTTGTCAGCTGAATTATACGCCATTTTTTTTAATATGCTGAGAACTTTTTTTCTAGACCTCTCGTATTCGAAGGAATACCGCATTGTCGTACAGGATTACAGAAAATCAAGATCTCTTGCAGCTTCGACGCATTTTGCAACCAGTTGGTCCTTCCATTTCCACAGAGAATAATCCGCCACTGTGGCATTGCTGATGACGTCCTGATTTGCGAATTGGTCGGGTCCAAAGGGGCGATAATGGTGCGATGTCGCAATTTCCGTGGGTACATCCAACCTGGAACACTGTTGCCCGAGGCAGCTCAAAGCCCAGTGACTATGCGAAACAATCACATTTTCCGTGTTGAAGAAGCTCTTGGCTGAATGTAAGGGCTTTGAGTATTTGGTCAGCCGACGAATCGTGTTCAGCATGGGGAACTGAGGAGGGACACCCGGGTTCCAGTTTTTGGGTTTCGGGAAGTTGATGGGGTAGTAGGAGTTGCGGGTTGTGATTGTCGAGTACGGGGTGTCCTTACTGCTCACCACCACTTTTTGGATCATTTGCCGCCAGGACAACCCGTTTTCCGGGATGATGACCTCGTCTAGGTCGATATTGGCAATGAGGTCGTGTCGGTAGAAGCTCTTGTAGAGACAGTCATTTGTCGGGATGTTCTCAAACATCCATTCGAGGTGCAAGTGCTTTTTGATGTACAAATGGCGCAAAATTGGCAAGTTTGGTCTTTGTCCGGGAATAGTTATCCGGGATACTTCCAACAAACCTTGAGCTTCATAGTATCTAGAAAGCAAAGCAAATTAAAATTTCGTTAATTTTCATGCTTCATTTTCAGCAGCATCAGGAGAGGAATAAAATATTTGCATGTAAATTCTAAAACGTTTCGTCACGTGTGTCATTAACTCAAAATCTTCTGACACCCCCATTTTTCAATATTATTCGTCTTCCTTTCAAACCACTGTTGACTAGAGAAAAAAAAACACTCTGTAAGTAAACAATGCAATATTTCCATTTCACAAGAATTTTAGAGTTTTGTCATTTTTGGATCTGGGAAGTTTCGTGTAGATCGATTTTTAATTTTTCAAAAATCAGTAGAGCAGTTGGACTGACTAATTTTTTTTTTCAAATATGAAACACGTGGTTGGATGATGTACCATGAGTTCGTTTTTCAAATGTTCGTTGTTTCCTATATACTGTAGAAGCGGCTGAAAAATATAATCTGGGGTCAGTAATTGTTCAGGTATTTAATTTTTGAAATTACTGCCACTATAGTCGTTGATTTCGACTTCACGGATTAAATTTATAATTTTGCTTGACGTGTTTTTCAGGTGAATTGATGCGCTCATTTGGGCGTAATTGCTATGAAGAGATAATTTTAAAACTGAATTTAATTTGTGGCCATTTGTAAAATTTCCCGAAGTTTTGTTTACATGAGTTTTCGTCGTAGCCCTGAGACAAATTTTTGTTGTTGACTTGGTAGACTTTTTTCGTAATTCTGAATTTTAAACGTCAACGACTTCAACAAGCTTCAAGAAACCAATTGTACCACATCCAGTTTGATTTTTCAAATACAGTTCGTGATTCTTTTTGAGCCATTTTTGTATTGAATTTGATGAATATAATGTCGTTGATATGATCACCTGAATATCTTCTCAATCTTCGCACTTTGCTGTGGTTCGAGAACATACATGTAGACCTTTTCGGCGCCGAGAATTCGAACGAGTTCCAGGTATTCGATCAACTTAAAGATCGGTTCTTCGTTTACAAAATACATCCGTTTGACGCAGACCGCGAGCGATTTCTTTTCTCCGGGTTTCAAGGCGTTGTGGGTCACTTTGATGAGATTCGTAGCCGTATCGCAAATATTTTCAACCAATGAAACTGCGACAGGGACCAAATTCTGCCCGTTCACTGTTGGCACCTCACATTCAATCGAGTACGGGTAGATTCTTGCCCCAGTTCCCCAACTAGGTTCCCAAAGTAGCCTGTAGTTTACCACTTTGGCAATCTCGGGATCATTCCTGTTGTTGAACCAGATTTGACAGGACACGGGTACCGTAGGGTTCAGCGTGTTGCTCATTGATAGAATCCTCATTGTGGGTGCTGGTGACCGTGGGCGAATGTCATAATAGGCTGAATATAAGTAGAAGGTTCCATTTTTCGTCGTGAACAGCTGCCAAAAAGAGTTTTCATAATCCAAGTTGAGAACGTTTGGCAGTTGTGCACAATCAGTTCCTTTCTTCATTTTGTTCAAGTTGTTCTTGACGGATATCCAGAACTTTCCCGGAACATTTGGATTTTCTCTCTCCACGCTCAATAAGTCGTTTCGTGTCAAATTGTAGCGGAGTTCATCATCTTCGTCGAAGGTTCAAATTTTTTTTTTGTTGCACCCGTATGAGGAAGAGGAAAAAATATCAACGCTGACGTCTCGCAGATTTTAGCAACTTTATATTCTAGTTTCGTATTTTTTGGCGGAGATGAGACGCGAAAACAGCAACAGAATACATTTGCAACAAAGTTTTTATTTTCTGTTATAATTGCTATTTTTTTGGCAGGTTGATGGAAGCAAACGAGAAAAGCGTTTTAGGAATTTACGTTTGGAAACAAAGCCTGCCTTCGGTAATATTTTGCCATGTTGAAATTTACCATTAAGAAAGGAAACCAAGATTTGGTACCATGCTCAAAATTGAATATAAACCGAATATAAAATTCGGCACAATCAGACGTGAAATCAGGAGCGGTGATTTTTCACTCGTTTTTCAACATTCAATATGAACTTTTGAGTAGAAAAATAATTTAAAATTCTGATTGCTTTTTTACAGTGAAAATCATATTTGTTTTTCAGCATAAAACAAAGGGTTTTGGGTTTTTCTGATTTTCAAGCATCACTGAACTCTGTAATTGATTGCAATCGGGATTTAATCGATTTACTTTTTATATTTCGAACATTTCCAACCTAAATTTTGGGTTTTTCACAAAGTGAGCAGTTTTTTTCTTCTTTGAATTTATTCCACTCACGAAAGTGTAGTTTAAGGAAGCACTTCGATAATACTTTTACTCATTTATCAAAGATCAATATTCCGGAAAGTCCGCGTTTTTTTTACCTTCTCTGAATCGATCAACATTTCTGTCAAGTGACTCGTGTTGGGTGTCGTTGAAGTAGAATCGGACGAAAAGCACAAGTATAGCAAAAATTGAACAGTATGAACATTTCTTAATGCACTGGAATTTATTTCGCACACTTAAAACGGAAGTTTTTTTGCGCATTTTTCAAAACGTGGAACTTTTGTGTTCTTTGCCTCAGAGGAGATTTCAGCAGGGGAACCCCTCCACAGTCTTGCGTGAAATGACTGAAGCGTGTGCCAAAATCCTGCACATCAGCATGACACTGAGATTTTGGCAATGTGATCTAACCTTACATTTTGCAGTATAAGTCTCTGGACGGATACCTACTGTAATTTTTTTTTCCTTGACCGAATTTAAAGGAAAAACTGCAGTGTAAAAATACGACTGTGTCCATATTGAAAATGCACTTCCTCTGGCAAAAAGAATGAAAGGAGAAAAGCATGCCGAGAAATTAGCCAACGACGTCTTCACATCACGTGTCGTTGTCAAATTGTTTGTTAAAAGCTGAGGGAAATACTTTTCCGAGTACTTAAAATGTGAATAAAGGACCTTTACTTTCGTTATCCTATTCCATCAGCATTTTTGTGGTGTGTTAATTATCTTCATTCACTGTGTTTTGTTTACTGTGTTGATTTTGGGAATTGTTTCGTATCCCATATGAATTTGTTTAATAAATTGTGTTTTGAAACTGAGAAAATATATTTGAGGTCATTCCTTGAATGCGATGGTCTTGGGTGAAAATCGGCTGATTGACCTTGTTTCTTATTCATTATCAACTTTGCTTGAATCCTTAATTTTTTTTTCAATGTGTGGTACTGGAGTCAACCCTCGAAATTTGTTCTACTTATTTTTCTTCTCACCCTCAATTATTTTCACAAATTTCGCAGGTACAGTACAAATTGTCTTTTGTTATACACTTACAGAAAATCTGAATTGAATGTCATGTCACTTAGTACCACTGAAGTTTTCTTGTCAATTTGCGCTAAGATGGTGAATTTTAGCATGATATTTTATGCAATGCTTTGTTTGGAATGGAATGTCTTCATTTGCCGAAGGGATTTTCCTGAATAGTGCATCTACAAGGAGATGTGGACCTCTTAGCGATTTTAAAAAATTAGCGCTGTCCACGAAATCCTGAAATATTTCCAGTGTGGAAGGTAAAATTCTTATTCAAGTATGAAAAAAAGTAAAATTCAAGGTATATTGTCCCATAAAGATCAAACGTATTCCGTATGTTGAGGTGGATTTCAACTTTGGTCTTCTCTCAATGACCAGTCTGAAAAAGTAGAATTTGAGCATCGGAAAGTAGATGAATTGATATGAGTGGAAATGTATTGTTCACATACTTATTATCAAGTGAGGTAGAAATGAAACACATAAAAATATTATGCAACAAACCTATAGTTTGTGGTCCGTGAAAGACTTTTTATTTGAAAGAATATATGAAAGAAAAAAAATCATCTGACTTTAAAAACCAAATTAGAGGAATCTATGTCCTTGATTCCTAATTATTTTTTATTAATCGCAGCTCTTCTGGTGGGGATGTATATACTGTACAAAGAATATGCTTTCAAGCATCACAATCCGTGGATGGATTTATTTCTTTAAATTCTCACGTGCATTGCGTCAAAGCAAATCGAATCCCAAATCACTGACAGCCTGTTGGTACCTGGGTATCAATTCCTCTTTGAAATGCCACAACCTCAAGTCCTCCACGGTGGAAAAGTTTTTTGGGTCGGGTTGCATTTTCATTTGCCCATCTCCCACTGATTTGTAATGATGTGAAACGCCTATAGTAACAGGCACATGACAAACGTGACACTTGTTTCCCACACAATCCAGTGCGGCATGACTATGTGCCTTCAACACATCCGAAGTATTCATGAAAGTTTTGAGCAGGGTCCCAGGCTTTGAAATCTGAACAAACCGCTTAACATTGTTGAGCCAAGTCATGCGTTCCGGAATTTCGGGATTCCATTCCGACTGCCCCTGGTAATTTAAGGGGAAATATGAATTTCTGAACGCGAAAGAGGAACACTGTTGTTGTGGAAGCTGTTGGAGCATTTCGCGCCACGTGGACGCGTTTCTAGGGACTATGACCTCGTCAAAGTCAGTCATTGCCAAGAGGTCATGTCGGTGGAGGTTTTTGAGAAGGCAGTCGTCTGCAGGAATAAGCTCGAGGATCCATTCCAAGTGTCTGTAATGGTCGAGGTACAAATGGCGGAGAATGGGTGAGTTGGGTCGCTTTCCTGGGATCGTGATCCTGGATACCTCCAAGAAGCCCTGAACTTCGTAGTATCTGACATTGAAAAAAAAAACCAAAGAATTTTATTTATATGAACTAAATGTTTGTAGGCCAGAGAAGAGGAAACACTATGCATCAGAATTTGTTGGATATCTTTTTGGTTTCATCACCGTAATGTCTTTGAAATCATCGTAAAAGTTTTATTTTTTGCATTTCTGAAACTTGACTAGTTGTTCTATTCAATGCGTAGTTTACAAAACGCAATCTTCAAGCATGTGTTTGGATTTTGAGCATGAGCTCAAAATTATGATATAGGCCTTCATTCTTTTCAATTTAGAGTTCAAAGCAAATGTCATATCTTGTTTGTATTTTTAACCTTCCAAACCCCCATGATGTGTGTTCGTTTTATTGAAGTGGAAAAAAATTAGAAGAAATGTGTTGATAATTTTCATCTCTACCGGGTAATTCATTTTCTTCTTTTGAAAGTCGTAATTAACTTCGATTCGAACAATATGTTTGCATATTTTGAGTGACTCCAGGAGAGTGTTGAATTTGCCAGGAGCTACTCTTACTCATTTTGAGCTTCAAGCAAATGAGGAAAAATATAAAATTATATTTAATGATTTTAACTTTTCAATTATATAGCCGCACATTTCCACGTATGCTGAATTAAGGATTCAAAAATTTTTTTAAAGCCTCAATATTGTGAGGTACATTATTTTAGAAATATTTATTTTGTTGTTTTGTATTCCCAAGTCTACTCTAAAAATTAGAAGAATTGCCAGGTGGCTTTGCACTTTTTTTAAAATTTGGCAAATAATTTTAGCGTTCATGTCACTGGAAGTGCGTCTAGGGAAAGGATGATTCGAAAATCCTACAAATTTCTCATTTTGAGGGAGCATCAATTGATCTTTTAATGATAACCCGAATATCCTTTTTCTATAAAATTATGCTTGGGTGTATTTAAAATACGGTACCTGAGAACATACTTACTTGATGATACGTTCAATCTTTGGGTTGGGTTGAGGTTCTAGGATGTAAATGTAAACCTTTTCCGCTCCCAAAATCCGAACCAATTCCAAATATTCAATCATATTAAAAACCGGTTCGTCGTGAACGTGATGAAACCTTTTGACACAAACAGCAAGTGTCTGATTTTTTCTGGGCTCTCGAGGATTGTAGACAACTTTGATCAAATTCAACGCTATGTCACATTCTTGCTCAACAACTGAAACAGCAACCGGAGCTGCTTGACTTCCGTCAAGTAATGGCAATTGGCACTCAATCATGTAAGGCTGCAGTTTCTGCGAAGTTCCCAAGCGTGATCCCCACATATGGTTGTAATTCATGACCGGGACTATGACTGGGTTTGTGGTACCTTCGTACCAGAGCTGACAAAAGGCATTTTGTCTTGGGTTCAAGACATGGGTCATGCTCAAGATTCTGATGGTGGCATTTGGCACCAGAGCTCTGTTGTCCAAGTGAGCTGAATAAATGTAGAAAGTTGCGTTTGTGGCTTCAAATAATTGCCAAAGTGAGTTGTCGAAAGACAGTTCGAAAATGTTGGGCATTTGAGCACAGCCTGGACGCAGGTTCATTTTGGAAAGTTTGGATTCCACCGTTTTCCAGTATTTGATTGGAATGTTGTAAACTTCTTGCTCCAGTCTTGTGTACAGTTGTTGCATAGAAATATTGAAAGATTCTTCATGCCTGTACACTTTTGATATCTGAGGAAGAGATTAGATAAGAGCTATTATGATGTGGGTGAATATGCACAAGACTGTAAGGATCAAGCGAAAAAATTATCGGCTTCCAAAGAGTAATTTTTGTTTTCTTTCCAATCATCTCCATTATTTCGAAGTGTGCATTTTTCCAGTGTACAGTACAGTACACCCGAAACACCACTTTAAAATTGGAATAATTTGTATTTCCTTCCTTTTAAGCGATTGAAAAATTTTAAAAACTCGAGCCTTTCATTGGAAGAATCGACGACATGAAGACCGTTAGTTTCATGCATTTCCCAAGCCATGAAATGCGTTTAATTATTCACCGGGGTTCTTATTCCAGGTTTCACGGAAAGGTCATCGGCTACGCATTTTTCGCTCATTCAAATTCCAACCACTACAAGAACATATTTGAAGGTATAAAAATGCGAACTGAACTTATTTTGTCTTCGATCGGGACAAATGAATTCACATCAAAATATGCATTGAACGATTAGCTGGACAATGAAATGCTCAGAATTTGAAAATGAGGTTTTATAATTTTTGTATTGAAAAATATGTTACCGGGTTCCGTTGAGATTCAACACTTGTTGAGGGGTTGCTCCTTTTTCCAGTGAATTCTCCATTTTCAGAATTTTTTATGAATTCTGCATCGAATGGTTCAGTATCTTCTGCTGAAAAAAAGGAACTTAGACGCATGCGAGTGGTGATCAAAAAAACCAGAAGTGCGGAGGCATTCACAAAAGTTTTCATTCTATTGCAAAAGTTTGAGATCAGTTTTTCAATGTCTCAAATTTTAAGAAACCTCTTTTTTTTCTAGGCGATCGCGTTGATTTCGGGTTTATTCTGTTTTATTATTGAAGAGAATGCAAGTCTAAAAATCCGTGAAATCACCCTTGAAATCGAAGCATTGCATACTATTTTCAGAATTTCAATTTGCCATCATTTTGTCTTCAAGATCGCAGAAAATGTTTCAAAAACTGATGGATTGGTTCTCAATATTATCATGATGAATAATGTATTCCTGAAATTGTCTGCTTTCCAGCATGTTCATCAATAAACACTCCCCTATTTTTTTTGTACGTCTGGCGTTGAATGTGTGATTGATATAAGCATTGTTTGTGAAATTTTAGCAAAGATTTCCATTGAGAAAGGAATTATATGTTTCATCTTGGAGAGATATGGTATTGAAAAAGCCCCTGGAACTTATGGAAATGCCCTTGCCACAAAGTGACTCACGCAAGTGTGATTCTTCTCCTCGCTTTTCGATGCCAATCACTGAATTCAACTCAAGTTTTCTCTGATTGGATATCGAATATAGTAAAGAAATCACAGCAAATGTCCCGATCACAAATGTCACTATTGTCGAGGAACGTTTTTTACATCCGAAACATCGTCCCATGGTGATACTGTTCTGGGTCTGTGGTAGAGATTATTTCTAATACGATCCTATCTTTCGGGTTTCGGTGCCAGATAAGTGAAAAGGAAGAAGCGTTGGCTTTCACAGTCCTTTTTATTTCACTTTTGTTGGATCTTGGAGTTGTGTTAATGGGAAAAATGATGGCAGACTTGAAGACAGGAAAACTGCAGACTTTTTATTTATCCAAGTAACAATGGTAAAGGCGAAGATACACCCCTCTTTTACAAGCTCAAAAAATCCTTCTGACTATACTGCTCCAGGGAGCTCGAAAAAAATTGCGCGAAATTCTTTCCTTTTACAGTATTTGCTCTTTCTTGACGCGCGCATAAAAATAAACAAGAACAGATGCTAGAATTGTGCCACGCGGGAGCGCCGCATTTTCCCAATATTTCCCCAAGGCTTGGCAAATTTTCCCCTTCAAAATAAAATTGCAATTTCAAGAATTGCATTTCCTACTAATTTAGGGATATTATTTGGGAATATTTGCTTCTAGAAAATGCACGTTTTTCTGGGCTTATCCCAGTGTGTCTTGAGGGGATTCGGACCCGACTTAACTTCATGTTCTGATGTTAAACCCAATGATGACCGCGTTTCTCGTCTTGCAGCGTCCTCTGTCCTCTACAGTTATATTAACGTGTTCCAAGTTTGCGCCTGCGCAGCAAAGAGCTCCACGACCGCTTATTCTTTTATTTTTTGAAATTGATTGGATGGTTTTTTTTCGAGAAATACACGCAATACACTTGAAGTACTGTATAATTCGCTAAATTTTGCGTAATTTTTCAACGAAGCATTGCTGTTTTAATTTTTTAATAAAACCCAATAAACCAAGAATATTTCGCTGAAAAATAGTGTTGGAAGATTGTTTTCAGGAATGAAACCGAAGACATTCCCGAGAGGAAGTTTTTGTCTTACAAACATCACCTGGAAAGGGCCTCAATCAAACACCGAATTCCGCATAATAATGTACTGTATTAGAAACCTTTTTTTTTTGGTCCTTCAGCATCGTCAAGCTTTTATCAAAATCAAAATATTAACTCCGGGTTTCGAAAGAGTCCCTGTGCTTTCATTGAAAGAATCGCCGGTACATTTCCGTTGTAAATCAGTGCTTTTGTGAAAATTGATGATCATCATGTTGATTTTCCGACAGAAGCGTGTGTCGTACTGATGACCCCGATTTAGGTGGGTAACATTAAATTGTGAGCACCCAGGCTCGAAACACACTCGAGGCATGTCACCATCAGACGTGTTGAAGATAATTTCGACCTTGAATCCGGGTTCCGAAAATTAGACCAACATAAAACACGTTTTCAACATCAACGACTGAGACATGAACCCTGGGTTAAAGTCCTCGGGTTGCACGAAATTGATTGGATAGTGAGTTTCCTGGAATGTTAGTGACGAAAAAACCCGGGGTGATTTTCATCTTCAATAATGTTGAAAAAAAAGAAGCATATGATCGAGATTGTAATTCAAAAAGACACAAATCCCAGGTTGAGTATAGAAAAGTTAGCTGGGGCTCTCGATTCAAATTATTTTTTTTTTGAAATTCTTTGCCAATTTATTTACAAGAAATATCCGATGATTTCAGATGAATCATTCGCATCTCAAACAAATACTCTCACCACTCAGCATCTTGAGCAGATTCCCGGAATTCTGTTCCACGCGTGTCTTCGGGGCCCAGATCTGAAACCCAAATGCCCAGGAATGCCGTAAATTATCTCTCCCTCTCTCTCTTCAATATGCTAAGGCATTATTGTCGCTAATGGAAACCGTAAATTGCACTCGAAGGCTTAGATTTCGGGCTTAGGTAAACATTAGGTCGGTGTCCCTCTGATGCGAAAATCCGATTTTGCGGAATGATTGATGCAACGGTGGTCTGTTTTCTGAGCGTAGAATAAGGCGAAACCATTGCCCCGCAATTCTGGAATAATTTTTCGTCATTCATCAGGTTTATCCTTACACGTTTATTTTGCGAAAATGCAGTATTTCTTATTCTATAAGAATGGATTACCGCCTGGAAATAATCCAATAATTTTAAAGCTCTCAGTGGAACCAATACTTCATCAGCAAAATATAAGTTATGAAAAATATGAACTAATCATCGATTCATTGATTCAATAGCAACAAAATCAGAAAAAAATGTGGCTGAAAATAATCCGTGCATTGATCTAATGACGGACCTGTTTTCTTTTGGCTTTCGTTTCAGCTGAAATTGCTGAAGTCGAATTTTAAAAATTTCAAATCAGCCAAGAAAATATTCACTCTTTATCTGAAGATATTTCGAATTGCTATACTTTATTTATCAATTGTATCAGTTGAAAACGTGAATAATTTTTTTTATTCATTTCGGTACACCCTTGAAAAACAAGTACAAGGATTTGGTACATGAATCAAGGTTGAAAAAGCTAATTTAGCTTTAATATAAAATGCATTGCTTGAGACAAACGCCTGGATTTTTCTTTTACGATATTCGCTTCTGCTGATTCAATGAATGACCGTCACAGGAACAAGTTTCAACTCTGA
Organism: Notodromas monacha; assembly: GCA_905338405.1. NCBI lineage: Eukaryota > Metazoa > Arthropoda > Ostracoda > Podocopida > Cyprididae > Notodromas > Notodromas monacha. Next base: position 14,657 of record CAJPEX010000014.1, on the reverse strand, counting down.
ATTGTAAAATGGGTAGATGAGAAAAAAAAATCAGCAAAATGAAAAACTGTCATACCTCTCTTAAGAAATAAGAAGATTTCGTTTCTCTGATTGAAAAGCAGGGTGGTTTCAAAAACAATCGTCATAGAGGTTTTCATTTACATGAATTCCAGTATCGTAGCCATCATCTCACAGAAAAAAAGAAGCCCGAAATTTTCTACTACATTCGGGGAAATCTTTTATCCTGATTTCGGAAAAAAAAAAGAAAAAGATAAGCTTGAGGAAAAGGGTTTCACCCGTTCCTTTACTGTCGATTTCATGCGGCGACTTAATTTTGAATGCAAATTTTCCGCCTGCCATGGTTCCAACGTGCTTGGAAAAAAAAAAGATTTCCTTTTTTTTTCTATCCTTCCCCATCGACATCGGATCAAACCCATGGGAAAGATTTTTTTTTTTTTTGAAACGCAGCATTTGAAGCCTGTGACAAGCATTTCGTTTCTTCCATGCTTTCTTTTTCCACAATCATTTTCTTGAAATTCGGAATACTGGCTGTCAATCTGTCTACTCCTGAATGTATGGGATTGTCTGTTCCGTTTTTCCCGACTTTGGAAGATCCACGGTTTTGTGATCTTTCGAGAAATGTTACTAGATATACTTTGGTTTTTTTTCATAAAAAATTCGCATTCAAAAGATTGGAATAACTTGGAAAGAAATTCTAAACTCTGTGGTTCAAGAGGCAAGGCTCATGTTGAATTTTAAATCAAGGAAAATAAAATTTTAAAATATTTCAACTGTTTATCCTTGTGGTTCAACAGGCAAGGCTCAGGTTGAATTGTGATGATGAAACATATGATTTCAAAATATTTGAATTATTCATCTCTTTGGTTCTTCAGACAATGATCATATCGAACTGTGATGAAGAAAAACACGCAAGGCACATTTTGAAATGTGATGAAGAAAAAGCAGAAATTGAAAATACTGTACTTTAAACTATTTGGTTCATCAGGCGAGGCTCAAACTGAACTTTGATGAAGAAAAATCACATCTGAAAATATTTCAAGTTTTCATCTCTCGTCTGCTTCATCAGGTTGAAGTGAGATGAAGAAAAAGCACAATTTGAAAATATTTTATTTGGTTATCTATTTGCTGGTTCATCAGGCGAGGCTCAAACTGAACTTCGATGAAGAAAAATGACATTGGAACATACAGTCTTTCAAGTTTTCATCTCTGTGCTTCATCAGGTTTAACTGCGATGAAGAAAAAGCACAATTGGAAAATATTTTCATTATTTATCTAATTGGTTCATCAGGCAATGCTCCAACTAAACTTTGATGAAGAAAAATCACATATGAAAATATTTCAAGTTTTCATCTCTGTGCTTCATCAGGTTGAACTGAGATGAAGAAAAAGCACAATTTTAAAACTTTTCAATTATTTGTCTTATTTGATTCATTAGGCAAGGCTCCAACTGAACTGTGATGAAAAAAAATCACATTTGAAAATATTTTAAATATTTATCTATTTGGTTCCTCAGGCAAGGCTCCAACTAAACTTTGATGAAGAAAAAGCACACCTGAAAATATGTCAAGTTTTCATCTCCGTGCTTCATCAGGTTTAACTGCGATGAAGAAAAAGCACAATTTGAAAATATTTTCATTATTTATCTATTTGGTTCATCATCCAATGCTCCAACTAAACTTTGATGAAGAAAAATCACATCTGAAAATATTTCAAGCTTTCATCTCTCTGATTCATCAGGTTGAACTGAGATGAAGAAAAAGCACAATTTTAAAATGTTTCAATTATTTGTCTGATTTATTGATTCATCAGGCAAGGCTCCAACTCAACTTTATTGCAGAAAAAGCACAATTTGAAAATATTTTCATCTATTTATCTATTTGGTTCCTCAGGCAAAGGCTCATTTTGAACTGTGATAAAGGAAAAAAAAGGGAATATTTGAAATAAAAATGACGAGCTCTGTGATGACGTGGTCGGTGTGTGACAAGCATGCGGCGTGTCCCTGGTGATGGCCTTGTTCGGGATGGCCTGGGCGCTCAATGTGCGGATCCTGCACTGGAAACGGTGTCCCATGTGCAAACGGGTGCGGGCACTCAACAGACTCCGGCGCCGCTGGGTCGCCTACTCCAGCTCCGTGGCGCCGCTGCTTCTGACGGCGTCCTCGTCGACTCCGTGTGTCGCCAGTGTCGGTGTCGGCGACGCGAGTGTGGATGCGTCGAGTCCGGAAGACGACGATGTAGATTATTGTGGCGGCGGCGGCGGCGGCGACGGGGATGGCGGCGGTAGTGTCGCGGCACTCGGCGTCGAAGTGTGTCGCCTGCACGGCGTCTGGTCCACGACAACGCAAACTGACGACTTTCTCAGTGAAACTGGTAACCATCACTTATTGGCATCACCACTTGAGAAAATGTCCAACAATTTATTTTTTTTTTGCATTCGGCGCATTGAAATCTGCTTTCAAATTAATCGTGCAAATATTTGGCAAGACGTGGGGTGAAAAAAAACGCCCTTCGTTTCGCATCAATAACACGCAGCAATATTTCTTGGAAAATCAGGCAGGTGTCGCCTGAAAAGAAACGCCTGACTGTATTCATGGTGAAGAAAGTCCCAGATTAACTAAATATATAAACACGCAATCTTATCTGAACCAGAAAAAACTTTATTCAATATAATTAACACATTTTCTTACGTCAGTTGGATGTAGAGATGTACCGGTATTTTCAGGCGACACCTACCTGATGAAATAAAAACCTCGGACTCGTGGATAGAAGGAAAGAAAAACTACTGAATCAAGGAATGTTTTTTGTAATTCTATCGCATGTTCTTCACGAGTGAAGACGCTCGAACTCGAGTTGTGTCAGTTACTGAATTCCTTCTTTTAAAGAAACTGTACAAGGGTTTAACCCCCCCCCCCCCCCAATTGTTCATCGAAAAGATAATCCAATGTTTAAATTTTAATTGACTTCAAAATTTTATGTACGATGTAAAGACGGGCACGAGTTTCATCAGTATTTTTAAATTCAATTACTTTAAATTGTTGAAATTTTCTTTTTAAATTTTTCGAGACTACGTAGGATCAATGACAATTTTAAACGAGCTTTTTGCATTTTCTAAAAATTCTTGGTCATCCTTCGAATTAAACGTCAAAGAGATAAAAATGAACGAAATCAGAATGTTTTTTGTTTCTTTTGATCATAGTTTCAAGTTATAAAAAATTATATTCAAGAAAAATTTCGAAATAGCTATAATATTTGATAGCAGTTCGACTGCCTGTGAGTTCTAAAAAAATATATGAAACAAGCAAATGCCGCATTCAAAACACATCAGTTCATGAAAAGTTCTGAGGTGCGCATGCTACTTCGAACATGTGAACTTTGATTAAAAATTGATTGCATAATGTTCCCCTCGTCTGGCAATGAAAGAAAGCAATTTTTTTACTTCTTTTTGATGGAAAAGAAAACAAATGCTTCGATTCAAAAAATTTGGACTCCAGCGAAAAATTGCAGAACTAAAAGTTGACTTTTTTTCTTAAATGCCCTGGTTCTGTTACATTTCCATATAAGTTCTTTTTTTTTTGAGAGTATACCATTTGAAAATATTTTAAAATTGGCAAACAGCCGGACGAAGCTGCTGCTGTGCATAAACACCGAGCTAATTTTTCAGACTTCTCATGTTTCGTAAAATTCCTGGTATTGGCGTGCGCTTTTTTGAACCAGCGCCGTTTTGAATCACGCTCAAGTGTTCAGGCACGGAACAATTATTCTTCTCGGGTCTGTAAATCACGCGAGGAGTCTGTTTTTGTTTTGCTTTTTTTTCGACGCCATTTTCGTATGTACGTCATGACAAATGATGCAACGTCGCCATACGCAATATCTACTTCCCCTGCGAGGCTCCCAAATCGTTTGCACATAATATACGTCCGGTTATTTATTTTTTCTTCCCCCCAGAGGAAGAACGGAAAAATTGCCTTTTTATTTCAGTGCATCCAAAAAGTTCATTCAGAGTGAAGAATGTACTTGTTGTCCTTCACTATCCTTTCAGGCAGGCAACTAAAATATTTTTCTGTGTTTTATTTCGTTCAAATTAATTGTGCAAATATTTGGCGATATGCGGGGTGAAAAAAAGCGCCATTCTTTTCGCATCGATAACGTGCGACAATATATCTAAAAACAGTGTTCCCCAACCTTTTTGGGTCTGCGGACTGGCAAATTTCCATACGAATTTTCGCGGACCAGAAAAGTTTTTCAGACTAAAAATATTTTGCTTGGAAGACTTTCATGGCAGGTACAGTATTCGAAAAATTTCTGCAAAAATTAAATTAAGAAGCAATGAAGCAGGTATTATAATGGGATGTCTTCAGTAAATCAGAAAGGTGGGCCTTGTAGAAAGGTTTCTCAGAATTAAAATCAAAATAATTTTTCTCAGCAGGTGAAAATGTGTCTGAAGTGTTATTTGGAGAAACGCCAGCTTTCATTATTCATGACATTATTTAAAATGTCATTGTGTTTCAGATGTTATTCCAGATAAAGATTAGATTTCATCGCTAATTTTCATAAATCAATTTTGCTGAAGAAAATTTCCGCGGACCGGCAAAAAACTTCAGCGAACCACGGGTTGGGGAAACACTGAGAATATCAGGCAGGTGTCGCATGACTAGAAACACCTGTCTGTAATCATCGTGAAGAAAGTCCCAGACTAACTTGATATAATCACACAATCGTGTCTGAACCAGAAAAACTTAGTTAATAAAATTAGCATATTTGCTGCCTTTGATTGGATGTAGGAATGTACAGATATCTCCAGGTGACATCTACTTGATGAAAAATAAAACCTTGGACTCATGGATAGAAGGAAACCCTTCAGAAATAAAAAAAAAACATGTTTTTTATTCGAATAAAGGGAAATTTATTCTTCGCAAGGGACAAATTTGTTGTCTGTCAAATTTTTTCAGAGCTGAGGATCAAAACATTACCGGAGATGTGCTCACAGAAGTTTGAAATCTTCCTTCAAGATTTTCAGCACTCTGCCGACAAATTTGATAGTATTTTTTTACGATTTTATAAAAAAAAAACCTTTTGGAATGCCCCTCATTTTGCGCTTCATTTCCCATTTCCTGGCCCTGTGTTGTCCAGAGGCGAAAATGAAGAAGCGGAAAATGAAGTGACCTCGGTCTCGGGTTCGTTCGAGGGCAAGGAAGAAGAGACGGCGAATAATGGTGCCGTCAGGAAAGATTGGCATGGAATGATTTCCTCTGCCGCATTTGTGTTGCAGCCTCAATATTTTCCCTTTCGCCCGGCGGGAAAGTTTCAGGAAACATTTTTTTAGTTTGAGAGAAAATTCTATTACCTGGGCAGAACCGTTCGACGGGATGATTTGGAAAAAAAAAAATAGACGAAAGAAACCTTGGCAAATTTACCCCGAAAAGAAAATCGCCCAANATTTTTTTACAGAAGGGTGAAGAAAGCTTGTGAAAAGAACTCAAAAATTTGTAATTTATTCTTCCCTGCACTCCTGCACATTATTTTCACCATAAAGTAACCCCTTGGCATGAAAAACATTAGTTTGTGTTAATTGCCTGCAGATTATTCCATGTTGTATATTCATTTGGGTCCAAAAAATGTCTTTCAAGAACGGATTAATTTGTTCATAATGGGACCCTATGGAGAACAGAGATTCGCTGTGAGGCTGGTTCACTGTACAGCCATGCCCCAGGAACGGATTGTGGCTGTAGTGAGGGGGCCCACTGTACAANTCTTTCAAGAACGGATTAATTTGTTCATAATGGGACCCTATGGAGAACAGAGATTCGCTGTGAGGCTGGTTCACTGTACAGCCATGCCCCAGGAACGGATTGTGGCTGTAGTGAGGGGGCCCACTGTATTTAAAATGTCATTGTGTTTCAGATGTTATTCCAGATAAAGATTAGATTTCATCGCTAATTTTCATAAATCAATTTTGCTGAAGAAAATTTCCCGCGGACCGGCGAAAAACTTCAGCGAACCACGGGTTGGGGAAACACTGTCTGAGAATATCAGGCAGGTGTCGCATGAATAGAAACACCTGTTTGTAATCATCGTGAAGAAAGTCCCAGACTAACTTGATATAAACACACAATCGTGTCTGAACCAGAAAAACTTATTTAATAAAATTAGCATATTTGCTGCCTTTGATTGGATGTAGGAATGTACAGATATCTTCAGGCGACATCTACTTGATGAAAAAAAAAACCTTGGACTCATGGATAGAAGGAAACCCTTCAGAAATTAAAAAAAAAAAATTTTATTCCAAGAAAGGGAAATTTATTCTTCGCAAGGGAAACATTTTTTGTCTGTCAAATTTTTTCAGAGCTGAGGATCACAACCTTACCGGAGATGTGCTCACAGAAGTTTGAAATCTTCCTTCAAGATTTTCAGCACTCTGCCGACAAATTTGATAGTTTTTTTTTTACGATTCTATTTTTTTTTTGGAAAACCTTACGGGGAGTAAAACGCGAAGTAAAGGGTAAAGGACCGGGACACAACAGGTCTCCGCTTTTACTTCTTCGCCTTTTACTTCACTGGAGCCAGAGCCCAAGCAAGCTCCCCAAGGAAGAAGAGACGGCGAATAATGGTGCCGTCAGGAAAGATTGGCATGGAATGATTTCCTCTGCCGCATTTGTGTTGCAGCCTCAATATTTTCCCTTTCGCCCGGCGGGAAACATTTTTTTTAGTTTGAGAGAAAATTCTATTACCTGGGCAGAACCGTTCGACGGGATGATTTGGAAAAAAAAATAGACGAAAGAAACCTTGGCAAATTTACCCCGAAAAGAAAATCGCCCAATGCGAAATCCACGCATTTTTCACGACTGTAAAAAGATTATTTCGGCGACATATTTTCATTTGCTGGGATGATGAAATAGTTCCTTGGAGTGTAACACAAATCTTCAACAAAAAATAAAAAAATTGTGTCTGATAAGCAATCTTTTTATTGAGTCATTCTTTATCCACAATCATTCCTAAATTATTCAGGGTTTCATAAAATGTCCAAATCAGAAGGGATTTGAAGTGCTGGAACAATAACGCAGCTCGTAGGGGATAAACGCGGAAAGTTCTCTTGAGAGAACTTTACAATGTATGTTATACGATGCTTAGGAAAATGAAAGAGAATGTTCTCCATTGACGTTTTTAGTGAGATTGATATATTTCTTCGACATTCAAGCTAAAATTTTGCCAAAGCAACAGTCTAAAAATGAAGAAAAAATTCCAATCGAAGATGAAATTTAAAAAGAGCTTTCCTTCCGCAGTTCTTCGGCGTATATCAGATTAAAACCACAACAGCCCTGCAAAAAAAAGATAAAAACTCATTCCGAAGCTGTCAAGAGGAAGGTAATTCAATTTGCTAAAAATCCATGCCCTGGATTATCTAGGTTGACAGATATAGTAACCAATGAATACATGTGCTCAAAACCGGGCAATTTTTGGCGAGCTGAAAGAATAAGACCAAATACTTGCTTTAAGGCAGACCAAACTTCTTTTTTTAAATTCTGTTGGTTACACGAATGATCAGTAATTTTGTTGATGTGATTTTTTTCTCGTGACCCGGTTGACGGGGTTCGAGGTCAGTCGAGTGCTATACCCAACTTCGTGTGACTTCAACGAATTGACCTTTACTTCATTTCAAGATGGTCTTAATCACATTTATTACCAGGAAAATCCAGTACGATAATATTTCCAATTTCCGTATCCCTGAAAACTGACAAATTTAATTGACTGGCACGAGGCATGCTTAGCAGAAAATCTGGCACGAAATGATTTTTCAACGCCTTTTGCTGACGAAAAATAATTGTAGGAAATTATTAAAAGATTGATCAGTGAAATAATAAATAATGTGAAATAATGAATAATGTGAAATAATAAATAATTTGAAATAATAAATAATGTGAAATAATAAATAATGCGAAATAATAAATAATGTGAAATAATAAATAATGTGAAATAATAAATAATGTGAAATAATAAATAATGTGAAATAATAAATAATGTGAAATAATAAAGAATATGAAATAATAAATAGTAATATCTGGAAATAAAACATAGTTTGTATGTAAAAAATACATTTTGTAATGTTTACTAGTCATCACTTTGACGCGCATTTTGGTTCTCTTGAGTCGAATGTTCGATTTATTTTCTTGTGACAGACCCAATGTCTGATAAAAAAATAAATAAAGACAGACAGGGATTCGTGTAGTTCTAGAAATGGGAAACTCGTGTCCTTTCGTGATGGATTATGTATTTGATCCTTAGACAAGCGCATTATGAGACATTGGATCATTGTTTGGTCACAGATGAACAAAGTGACAGTCTTGATGAATGGAAATTCCGTGTGACGATTTTGATCGGATTACATAGAAAACGTGCTTGTCAATATTCCCCGACTTTGCTGATTTATTAGATATTAATTTTGATTGTTGTAACGCTTTTATTCAGGAATAATTTTCCTTGGTTCATTGTGTCATGTATACCGCGGAAAAAAAAAACCTAAAACTCAGTCAGCTTAATAGCAAAGGAAGATTGAACTAGTAGTTATAAAAAAGAAGAGCCGAGGAAACTAATCACCCAAAAATAAAACAGTAAATGCCTGACTCCGAGAATATTTTCCTCTTGGTTTCGTCAGTTTTTTTTCCTTTTTTGCGACCTCATAACGAATTAAATTTGCAGCATATAGCGAAAACTTTTCTTCGAAGGTCCGGAAAGAAAAAACCAAAACTTTCACATTTGCGCATTCCACGTCAGTAAAATACTAAAATTCTGATTGCTTCGTATTTGTGGGTTGCAAATGCAAGTTTGCCCGAAGATTTTTCAGCTAGAAGGGCTTAGATTGAAAATTAAGGCTAGTGAAATTTTTTGATGAAGGTTTTGGAGAATTCTTGCTTTTTTCGATATTTGAAAAATAGGATGCCACATCTGCATTCCGAAACATTTTACTACGCACTCCACGCGATTGTCAATTTTGTGTTTGTACTGTCTAGTTCCTATTTGTTTCCTCGAAAAAGTCTTGTGGAAATAATATCCATTTGCAGAAGTTTCAGTGATGCATGGGTTCGAGGGTCTGCTGTTGGTCTCTGATTTTCATTTTTATTTTCTTCTGTTTTATTCCAAACAACACACTACAGAGACTAATAATGAGCTGTCAAGAAAGTATTCCTGGATGCTTGCTGGGCTGGTTCCGGAAATCCGCAGAATCTCTTCTTCTTCTCCGTGTTTTTTTTCTTCGTTGTTCTTCCGCTTGTTCAGCCGGAAGTGCTGCTACAGCTGCTAATGGCGAGCATCATGCAATGATCCATGACGGATTTTTCTTTCTGTTTTTGCTGGGTTGAGCTGAGCACATGGGTGTGAGAGAACTGTTGATGATATTCCGTCGGGTTTGCTCTTCGGGGCCGGGACGGAAAGAGGCGCCCAGTGCTTGAGGGGGTTTTCTTTTTCGGGCCGGGGTCTATAAACATGGGGTCTCTTCTCTCCGATCTCTTCCAGTGAAGAGCTGTTTTGGCAAACATGCTGTTGAAATTTTATATCTTGCCTCCGTTGTTTCCAAAATAATAGCAATGTCCTTTTTTTTGGTGGATTAGAATCTGGCCATTCAATCCACCAGGTATCATTTTTTGATTATACTATTTTCCCACTACAACTGGATATTACTTGTACGAGAAATTTTTTCTCAGAAAAAAAGGAACTCAACAGTCCAAACACAACGTTGGCAATCGCGTGAAATGCGTTGTAAAATGTTTCAGAATGCAGATCAGTTGCGTCCTATTTTTCAAATCTCGAAAGAAAAACAACAATTCGCCAAAACCTTCATCAAAAAATTGCACTAGCCTTAATTTTCAATCAAAGCACTTCGAGCTGAAAAATCTTCGACCAAACCTCTTAATAAATGCCGAATTTTACATTTTTTTGCCACATTTAAAATTAATTTCTGTCTGAAATTCTGAGACTCGGGAAAGGAAAATTTGCACGTCGTAAATTGAGTTTCATTATCCTGAAATAATTGCTGCCATTGATGCGTTTTATTTGAGCGTGATCCTTTCGAAATATTATTTTGCTTCATTTGCTCAGCAAGAAAAGAAGCGAGTCTCGTACTCCGTGATGAAGAATGGCGCAAATTTTGAATTAGTCAGTCATTGAATGAAATTCCATTTGCAAAATATTTATTACACCTGTCGAACTTAGTGTAACTCACTGAGCCCATACCAGAGATTATATAGGTGTTCCTTTTGTCTTTATGGCCTCGAGACAAGTGCTTTTTTTTTTTTTTTTTTTTTGATTTAAGTAACGTTTTAGCGATTGGCAAGTTTTCTTGAATAATAACTTTACCGTGCTTTGTTGGCTGTTTAATATTTTTCAAAGATAATTTATCCAACCTTTTTAACAGGAATAGGAAGTTAAATGTTTTGTGCACCTTAATACATTTATTCTTCTCCAATGAATGAGTTTGACGCGGCAATTGTAAAAAATGTTAAAAGTCTTGGAAAATACTTGCAAATTTTGAAAAACAAAAAAGATCCTTCCATCGACTCTAGAAAAACAGTCATTTTCTCAAGAAGTAGGAATCAGTTCCATTTTTTTCCGTTTCAGTTGAGTGATCGGATTTCCCTGATGCTTCTTTCCCTCTTTCTCAATTCGTCGAAAACATGAAAAATAAATAAAGGAAAAAAATCTAAAGGGGGAAATCAGAGTCTTCGCAATTCTTCAGTTGTGTCGGTCGGAACGCGTGTCACGTCGGAGTCTTCGAAAATGCGCGGACGGGTCGGGAATATTCATTGGATTAGTGGGACCCCTATGTGCCTTTTACTTTTGCCTGGGGTTTGTTGCCAAGCTTTGTTATTGACTGGAATGTTGGGGGGGAAACATTGTATGCTTTTGCAGATATTCAGGAGTTTTACGAGCTCACGTTGCTGGACGACTCGAAAAGCATCCAGGAGAAGACCGTGGAGACTCTGGAGATTGCGAGCAAGTGGGAAGCTGCCAGTGGGCCGATCTCCGGATCTCGTCGAGACGTGAGTGGATGCATTTCATTTTGGATTATTGGGTATTCAGCATAGTTTTGAAACTTTTTGACACGGGTGAGAAAGTATATTGCAGTGAGACCCCGAGATGAGGGCATAATTGGTGCATCAAGAGTGTTTTTAAGTCAAAATGTCCCTAAGTCAAGTCTCATTTTCCCTTAAACTTACATTAAATAAATTTTAATTGGTGTTTTATGTACAAAATACTCACCATAATTCCATGAAATTAAAAATTGTTTCCCAATTTAAACTGATTCAATCAATATATTTCAACACAATATGGACATTTGGGGAATTGAATACTGATGCTTCTGTACAGTACATAAGAATGATGACATTCTCTGTAAAAGTAACATTCAAGTGAAAAAGAGATGAGAACGTCCCTCTATGCTAGAGGTAATTTTTAAAATTGGCTAAATGGATGGTAAATTGGTGAGAGAAATTCCCAAGAACTTTTCTTATATCAATTTTAGGGTTGGAAATATCTGTTTCTTGTAATTTGGCCTAAAACTTATTTGCAATTTCATGAGAAAATGTCCTTATATCGGGCCTCTTTTCTTAATTGTTTATGGGAAAATAAGTGTTCCTATGTCAAATTGCCCGCATGTTGAGATGTCCGCATGTCGGGGTCCCATTGTACTATTTTGAGACTGTCGTTTCGCATAAGTAGAGCGTCTGACGCCTGGCTGCTGAAATAAAACTCGAGAGTGAAATTTGATGAAGTATCAAATCTCTACGAGTGAATTTCGTTGTACAGAAAAAGAAAGACCAGAACAATTTATGTTTTGGTTCAGAAGACTAGAATAATTTCGATTTTCGTCTTTTGAATTTGGTTGTACAGAGAACTTCGTTTAATTCGAAGACCAAAAAAATTTTTTTTTAGAGAATCCCTAGAACACGAAAAAAACCGAATGGGAACAAAAATATATGTACGAAAAATATCGTTGTAGAGAATCCACCTGTTTTTCATTTGAAATTTAAATGATTGACGCATCAAGAATTGAGATTTTAATTTGTTTTCATCAGCCTCACTGATGCCTTTTTCTGTTTATGGAATCACGTGCATCGCTTGGGATTCCAGAGATTTTTCCAAACGTGTTTTCCTTCACAAATTTTTTCAAAATTGTAAAATCTGAACTGACGAACTGTTCTTTCTGCTTGATGTCCAATGGACGATCAAATCCTTTCTCGATTACTTTTATTACAATTTTTATCTCTGTACATCACCCGGATTTTCCCCTGGTCGTCGCGAAAGCTTTTTTCGAATATTGTCTCTTTCACCTTCTTCAAGAAAATCGCCGAGTTTCTCCATTTTTGAATATGCATGAACTCATGAGGGCAGAAGAAATCTGTCGCACTTCCCTTTCGCCAATTTTTTCTTCTTGTTATTCTTCGCGATGTGTGGTTTGATTTCGGAGACCCGGGGAAAAGTTTTCCACTCGAAAGTTTCTTCCGAAAGCACAGAAGAAAAGACGGGAGTTGCGGGAAACTTTCACGTCGTCTTTGAGAGAAGAGAACATGACTAATATGATGTGGACATGATTTTCTTATTGCTTGTCGCCGTATATATTTTTCGGAATGTTTTTTTTATGTCGGGATGTTTTTGTTATGAATGCAACTGACGAGTGTTCGGCATATAAATTCGTGGGATATTTCAGAGGGATCTGGGAAGAAAATTCCTGATGGGAAACAGGACAAAGGATTTGTTGGCTATTTTCACGTGAAGAATTTTTAAATATTCTTCGTGGGAAATGTTCTTCTGCGAATTCTTTTACGGCCTTTGCGACGTTTCCCTTCGATTTCTCTCGTTTCATTTCATTAAAATACAGGTGAAACAAAACGAGTTTTTTCTTCGCGGATAAATTCGCTAAAATCATCAGGAAATTTTTGGCGAACTTTGATAAGTTGATTCTTGCTTCATCGCCGTCAGGCTTTTTGTTTTCTTTGTTGACGGACAGATGTCGCTTTTATCATGGATATGACGGGGAAAAAAACATTCTTGTGTGTACTGATTTCAACTCTTCGCGGATGAATTTAACAGAACTAATGTGACATAACCTAGTTGAATTTCAACTTAACCAAAGTCATCCCGATAAAATATTCGAGAAAATACATAGAAAACTGTTGAAGTGAAATAAAAATATTCCAGGAACTAATTTAAGTCGATAAGAGAATATAAAATTTTTTTTAAACGTTAAATATAATTTCCTCGGAACATTTTCTCAATTTTTTTTATATTTTCAGGATATTGGGATGGTTTTTTGTTGAGTGAACGTCGTGTGAAATACTTTTTTTTATAATCTTCGCTTAGCTTTGAAAATTTTTCTTACGTCTGGCGTACGTGAATATATTTCTAATCGTTTTTCTTGGTGTTTTCAGAATAAATGTATGCTTTCAAAACTATTATGTGGGTTTTCATTCACGCCCACTACAAGTAAATCAATTCTCATGCTGATGGTCGATAAATTAATTTTTCATTATTTTGCGGATTTCTGCTTAATAATTTACCTCTCGCAGACAGATTCTAAAAATATGTTGGTGGCCTGAAGAATTTTGTTTTCAATAACAATAAAAATAATAATTTTAACTTGAGGAATCTCACCGAGGATTCCCGGCCCCAGTCCCGGGCTGAGTCCGTGTTTCATTTTTAAACTTCAAATCTTTCTACAAATCTCTTCTAATTTGTTGTGGCGACCTTTGTCCCCAACATGGTCGATAAATTAATTTTTCATTATTTTGCGGATTTCTGCTTAATAATTTACCTCTCGCAGACAGATTCTAAAAATATGTTGGTGGCCTGAAGAATTTTGTTTTCAATAACAATAAAAATAATAATCGAAGATGACTCGCTGTATCGAGTTACAATTATCTTACATCTTGTATAAGATGTTTCAACCCCAAAAGTGTCCATGATGTTTGTACAGGAAGCACTTCTCTGAATTTTAATCATGATGTCGAATTTCGCGAAATTCAACAGAACTTTTCCTAAACATTTTTTTTTCACTATTGCTTTCGAAGCGATAGGAAAAGTTGGGCACCAGAAACGAATGAAGACATTGCTTCTCCAAAACACCGCTTCAAAAATAATTTCGTACTGTAGTTAATTCAGTAGCGTTTTCAATAGTCAGCAAAAAATCGATCTTCCGGGAGCTGATGACCTGATGTCTTGGTATGTACAGTATATTCAATGTCATGAACATTCTTCATTCGAATATGACCGAATATTGCTTCAGCAAAAGTTCTGACGAAGTACAATGTCAGCTTTGCGTTCAAATTGTTTTTAGCATGATTGCGTTCAGGTATTTGCTCTAAGCTTTTACTTGAGCAAAAAGATTTAGTTTCTTTCCACGTTCTAAGTGTTGAAACATTAAATGAAGAGGTGAGAAAGCATGTCGTAAATTTTTCTCCATTCGTTTAAAAATCGCATGATTTTCAAACCAATGAATCTTAATCAAAAAGTAAAAGTTTTAAAAAGGTATTTGAATGAGCTTCGGTTTTACACAAATGTTCCTTCACGGGGGCACCGAATTTTCATTTGCTGAGTCATGATGTAAAATATCATTGGTTGAATGCATGCGAAATTTTTTCCTTTCTCGTACAGTCGAAGTGGAAATCATCC